>JAOWAR010150033.1:0-11413 GCA_028571005.1 Clathrina lutea
TACGACTTGCCCTTTCAAACAAAAAAAGAGCTAAGCGATATCTCATCTGGTCGCGAAAATCACTCCAAGGGGGAGGGGGGGGGGTCCTGCCTTCAGTCACCTGTCATCTCGTTCACTGCGAGCTGGCTGGAGATCGTGTCGAGGACGCGGCGGGAAGCGTTTGACTTCAGTGTATCTTTCTTCGCGGTCTGCTTCGACGTCTGATAACGTCTTCAACTGTCATCTTAAATTTCGGCAGAGTTGGCTTCCTCCATCCGGCTAGGGAATGTAAACAGTCGTAGACAAAGAGCCATACGGGCTCCAAATCCGGAATAGCAGAGGGCATGGTCTTATGGAAGCCTATAGCCAAGCCACAGAATGGAATAGTAACGGCGAGAATGATTTTACTCTCTCTCTCTTATGAGGTGTCATAATCTTACTCTTTACCAGGGGAGAGCTTTAAGTCTGCCTGACGATCGCTTATAAAGTTAGCGTGAAACCAAAACTTGGCTGCAGCTCAATGTTGCAAGCCAGTTGACCTCAGCCCTGTCTGTCCTCTGTATCGGAAGGACGTGAACAGCGCCCTCGATGGATACAAGGAAAGCTGTCACTCCATATCTGCTGGGTGTCGAGTGGGCTGTGATACGGCATATGGCCGAGTTGATTCCAGCAAGGAAGGACACTCGAGTTACAAAGTTGTAATGCAAGACGTTTAGGCTTTCATCGCGATCGTCAGTTAGGAGTCCAAACTCTTCTTTCTTCAATACACCGTGTGAATGATATCAACAACGCCATTCAAGTCAATGCTTTTCTTTACTCTACTTGGTCTGCTTTCAAGGTGAAGATCCCAAATCGAGATGGCTTCGGGAGCCAGGTACTCGCGAAACGCTTCTTGGATCCTGCCACGGCGAAAGTTCTGGATTGCGCCTTCCCCACAAGTTTCGCTGCTGTCAGGGATCATTCCCTCGTTCTTTCTTCTTTTCCTTTTTCCAGCCTTATCTTCGTTCAGCCAGAGCGAAGTATCTTGAATCTGCAAGTCCGTGTAATCTTGCGCTCGCGAGGAAACGCAGCCGCGCCGCAACTGATGACCGCGCCGTGCGACGATGATTGTGTATGACCTCAGGCATCATACCTATAAACTTGACTGGCTTGAATATCAGCGAGCGCACAGGGACAGTGGAGTTTTTGGCGTGGCGGCCGCGAAGTTCCAGTAGTCAAGGCGAGACGGCGCATCCGCCTTGGCGCCCGGGGCGGAGCTTTACTCTTTCATCAGACTGCCTTAACGCGGTGCATAAAATGTGCCCCCGAAGTTGGCAGCTCAATCACGTCCACCGAGGGCTCAAGCTTTCCATTCCAGGATGGCACAGCTGTTTATCACTCCCAGGGACAGACTGGGAAGGAGACACCGAGCGATGAGCAGGCTTCACGATTCAAAACGAAAGACCCATATTCCAATGATGCATAATCTAAGTTGTCCATTATCTTTCCTCACGCAATTTAGGAGCGCCGCTCCCACGTCATCAGGGGAACTTCTTAAGATCAAGATCAGAAGATGTACATGTATTCGTGTAACAAGCACAGAGCGAAGGTCACCATCGAGGGACAAATTCCAAGCATGGTTCATCTGCGTCCTTTTGTCCAGTAGCATTGTAGTACCACGAAACAGTTTACCAATGATCCCAGTCAAGGGCGCAGTACCACGAAACAGTTTACCAATGATCCCAGTCAAGGGCGCGGCAAATCCGGTCCCAAGCCGATAGAAGAAAATCGAACAGCTGCATAATTCATCTGCGTCCTTTACTCCAGTTGTGTTGCAGAGAACGGGGCGTGGTAGTAGAGACCACGAAACAGTTTACCAATAATCCCAGTCAAGGGCACGGCAAATCCCAAGCCGATAGAAGAGAATCGAACAGCTGCAAGAGATGGAGAATCGATTTCTCTTGCGCAAGGCAGAGAAGGGTTGTTTTTCATTAAATTTCAATTGCGCTGAAGAATGGAAAGGGCGGAAATTAGAAGCAGTAGAAGATTTAATTGTAATCCCGCACGGGCCGACACGGGTCGAATAGTAAAGTGCATTCTTCATCATCCCGTTACCTATAAATTCCCGGTTTGAATTCCACATTTCTACATCTCCATTAGATGCCCTTCTGTTTCTGCTGTGACACAAGTGTTACAACACTGTTATCCTTCAACTCTTGGCTGAAAAGCGTCTTCCGTCTTGAATAATTTCTAACAAAGAAGTCAGATCTTGCCAGCGCCGTGAAGGAAGGCCACGCAAAGCAACCATGCTTACGCTCATTGTTCTGACCTTCATTTCCATCGATGTCGCGATGGTGAGTACTTCAATTTGGCGGAGGTTTTCGTGAACCATCAGGCCATCCTTTACTTATTGTGACTTACAAAACGACAATGTGTAAAAATACAATGGAAGATTCACTGTGACTTTAGGGATAGCGGGCATAATCTTGTTCTTCACGAACATCTTCACCTTCATGTTGCGGAGATATTTTAACGTCTTTTTGAGGAAGGCGCTCGGAAGGTAGTTGATACTTATAAAACAGCGTAGCATTGAAAAGTAGCTCGATGATACCAGCACAAGTTAATTAAGAGGCGATGTTTCAATCTGACTGTGCAGGCCTTCATGGGTTTAATCGAAGAAATGGAGACCGGACGGAGAAAAAACACATTCGATGAAATCTTGCAGATGCTCATAATCCGTGCCAGACCAAACTTGCCAGACCGGGACTCGAACCTGCGGCACCAAATCGCCAAGCAAACGAGAATCACCGTCCGGCGCTCCTGACTGAGCATCATTCTGCAAGATGTATATCCCGTGGCGCGTATAACACGTCTACGCGCAGCGCGCTAGCGTCGCGGCGCGCGCCGCTTTGCCATGGCAACCATCTTTCAAAAAAAATGGCGCGGGAGCAAGTTCGCAGTACTGCCAGAAGATCTACGTCGAAGAAACTCGTCGAAGAGAGTCGAAGAGCAGCCTCGAACTCACCAATCATGCATTGATGTCAGGACTCGTGGATCTGCTGAATCTGAGCAGTAGGTCTTTGACCCCCAACGAGCTCGTCGTAGATTTGCTGAAAAGCCATTCGCAAAGGCTCATTTGACTTGCCTTGAGGACAGTCTTTTGTTGATGAGAGTGCACAGTCTCGTAGTTGGAGGGGTATCGTGCAGAAACTTGCGTAGAGCGTCAGCTACAGAGGGCGAGTAAAGAACAGTTTTCCGTTTCGAACTGTCGCTTGGCGGAGGACCTTGTCGGTTGGTCCTCGGCTCTACGTGGAGATGGACGAAAACGCGGAATCTCCTGATCCAAACTGCAGGGCCCCGCCGCATCTTGTTGAAGTAGGTAAGGACGCCGTGTGGTCCGTTTCGTCATGCAAAGCAGGGTATGGTGTGGACAAACTGCGAGACTGCAACGTCAGCACCTACTGGCAGTCAGATGGACCTCAGCCGCACACAGTCAACATACAGTTCCCACGCCGTGTTGCTCTCCACAGCGTCCATTTTTACACGGACCACGCTTGCGACGAAACGTACACTCCAAAGAGGGTTGCTGTGAAGATTGGCACTGGCTTTCACGACCTCTACGAAGTGGAAGCTGTGGACTTGGAAACTCCCAGAGGCTGGCAGAAGATCTCCCTGCTGAACGAGGAGAACGAAGCAGAGGATGTCTTTATGGTACAGATACAGATACTGTCAAATCATGAGAACGGGAGAGACACACATCTGCGGCAGATCAAAGTTTTCGAGACGAAGAAGTCAGTCTTGAATGCCTTGAGGTATTCGCCAAAGTTTTCAACGGTTGAATTTTCACAGCACAATACTTTTCGGTAGCAAAATGGAGCCCGTAAGCTTAACAGAAAAAAATTCACTGTATCACGATGCGTCAGTATGCACCATGCATTTCTTCTCATACTTCTACTCTTCAGTCACTTTCATTTTAAAATAAACTGCTCGGCATTTGATCGAGAAGATTATGGTAAGCATGTTTGATAGAGAATAGCTTATTTATTTTATGCTATGTAATTGTCTTTTCTCCATGCTTCTTATTATCTTCATTTGCATACTGTAGACTTAAGAAATTTTCAGTCACGACCGATATTTGGTAATTTTCGGTTGGGGGACCAAAGTTATGATTTTAGTTCAGAAACTTGATGAACAAAGAAACGACACGCCTCTAAAGTTTAGTGTCACCACCGCTAACGTTCGTACCAGCTCATCAGTGGTTTCCCGGTATAGAAGGGGGAATCATCAACAGAATCAAGAAGATAATAAATGCCGTTGGTGTTTGTGGACAGGTATATACCATCGAAGCATGCACACTTAATTTCAATACACACCAATTTTCACATGTTCTTTTAGCTCTTGTTGATGTCCCACGCACTGTACATACCCTCTTACCTAGTGATCAGACATATCATGCCTGTCCTCACACGCCAACTGCGTTTATTGTCTTCTTGTTTCTGTCATTGGGTTCTCATTTTTCCATGCATCCGCTGATGAGCTGGTACGAAAGTTAGGTATGGTTTATGAATTTTAAAGGCGTGTTGTTCCTTTGTTTGACCAAAAATAGAAATTAGAAGCTTTCAACCAGTGGCCACGAGTGCTGGAACCAAAAATTGTGCACTACTGAATTTCCTTGAATTGCAGTAACTTGGCCACTTCTGAATTTTCTTGAATTGCAGTAACTTGGCCAAGACCTGAATAAATTGTTGGTGTAGGGCTGTGGAGGAAAGCCAAGGTAGGCTGTTCAAAAACTAATATTAGACTGGTACAATTTTTCAACCTTGCAATTGTACGAGGGTCTTTTTCATGCGATGACATGTACGGATTAATGAGGTGGAGATTTGACAAAGAGTTTGATCTTCTTGAGAAGACAGCCCTTACCCAAGCTGTGGACCGGAATTCACTCAAACTTTGGAAAAAAATTTGTTAAGACTACCGTTCATCATGGTGTGTGTTGGTAGCCACTACTTGTAATGACCTCTCTCCTTCACAAATCGCTCAGAGATAATTCACATGCACATCTCAGACTATGGGGCTACAATGTGCCCTTCTTCACTATAAGTCTGCATTCGGAAGAAGGGCACATTGGCCTGAAACATCTGAGCAGTGAAGGACCCTATCTGTAGTTCATGAGGGATTTCTGGTGGACAGAGGCCACTAACATTCTTTTTCCTTTGTTCACACCCAGCTCAGTTACCATTGACCCCGCCGCCGTATCTGTTACTTCCTGAAGAAGGCAAGATGTGCTAAAGCAATCTGTGCTCTAGCCAACTACTCTGTGTTAATGCGACCGTTGAATAACAACAAAAAGACCAGAGAACTAAAGTTTAATTAAGGTTAGACTACAGCTGAGACAAGGATGAGCATATCGTCGTACAGAATCTTGAATTGGCTGCTGGTCAGTTATTTTTCTACCTCCATGCACAATATGACACGAATCGATGCCTACCTCCAAAGTCAGCGGCAGAAATGAGCCACTGCAACATTGTCCATCAGCTGTTGGTAGTTGAGCATGGGCTACTTTTGAATGTCACGGTTGCCAGTGCTCTTACTATCTGCCTGGACCACATAAGTTTTCTTCTTTTAGGCAAAAATTCTCAGCTTTTTTTTTTTATATATAAATGCCGGTTCAATAAGCAGATGATGAGCAGCATCCACCAGGGAGAGTTTTGATTACACATGTGAAAAGCCAAAAGTCCCAGCTACCCCCACAGATCAATGAAATAAACCTGCTTCCTGGGATTACCCATAAATCAGACAAGAGAAAGGCAGCAACCTTACGATCAAGGGATTCTTCCTCAAGTCTGAAATCTCTATATTTTACCATGAATAACAGATTTCATCACCGAACTGATCAAATAACCGAAAGTTGCCTGTCCTCAGGAACATGCCCAAGCCAACCTGAGATGACCATGAGCACAGGTGTCCAACATAGTTAAGCAACACGTCATGCTGTAACTACAGTGGTCTACATCACAAGACAAACCAAATCCCAAATTAAATCCTTGCAAAGCTCAGTCAAGGGAAAATTCTGTGATGATGGTATAACCTTTATAATAGATGCTTAAAATTTTGAACCACACACAAAACCAAACGGTTAAATCGTGTCAACAATGCAAATACACAACCATGGGTAATAAAAAGTGAACTGCAGAAAAAGGCAGCACGAACAGCAAGATTTTTTGGCATAGAGTAAAGAAAAGTAAAGAGGGAAGTGAAGCAGGAAAGTGAAGATAAAGACAGAAAGAGAATAGATGACAGAAAACGGTTAAAAACCAAACAAAGAAGTCAAAAGCTTCAAGCATTTTAAGCAGCGTCGCCCTCAGCATCGCCCTCCTCCTCTTCGAATTCACCCTCTTCCTCAGCAGTGGCGTCTTGGTACTGCTGATACTCTGAGACCAAGTCGTTCATGTTGGATTCAGCCTGAAGAATAAAGAGTGCAGACAACACGAAAAAAATGAGCTCCAGGGCCAGCAGAAGACAAATGAGCAGCCAGATTACATTGTAACAACACAAAACATTACCATGAAGGAAAGAACTTACCTCAGTGAATTCCATCTCGTCCATGCCCTCGCCAGTGTACCAATGCAAGAAAGCCTTGCGACGGAACATAGCGGTGAATTGCTCGCTAATGCGCTTGAACAACTCCTGAATGGCAGTGCTGTTGCCGACAAAGGTCGCCGACATCTTCAAGCCGCGAGGGGGGATGTCACAGACGGCAGTCTTGACGTTGTTGGGGATCCATTCGACGAAGTAAGAGCTGTTCTTGTTTTGTACGTTGAGCATCTGCTCATCGACCTCCTTCATGGACATTCGGCCACGGAACATAGCGGCAACGGTTAGGTAGCGACCGTGACGTGGGTCGCAAGCAGCCATCATGTTCTTGGCATCGAACATCTGCTGAGTGAGCTCGGGAACAGTCAAGGCGCGATACTGTTGGGATCCACGGCTGGTGAGGGGAGCAAATCCGGGCATGAAGAAGTGCAGACGGGGGAACGGAACCATGTTGACAGCGAGCTTGCGAAGATCAGCGTTGAGCTGTTGTACAGATTAAAAAAAGTGGCAGACATGAACGTACAAAAAAAAAAAAAAAAGGAAAAAGAGAAATGAAGGGAGAATTAAAAGAAACATGAAGTCCGAAACGTGCAACCGCACAAAACAAAGGAATAGCGCAAAGATAAAACGCACCTGGCCAGGGAATCGGAGGCACGTCGTAACGCCGCTCATCGTTGCGGACACCAAATGGTTCAAGTCGCCATAGGTCGGAGTGGTCAATTTCAAGGTTCGGAAACAGATGTCGTAGAGGGCCTCGTTGTCAATGCAGTAGGTTTCATCGGTATTCTCAACAAGCTGGTGAACGGACAGAGTGGCGTTGTAGGGCTCGACGACGGTATCTGAGACTTTGGGGGAGGGCACGACGGAGAAGGTGTTCATGATGCGGTCAGGGTACTCTTCGCGGATCTTTGAGATCAGCAGGGTACCGAGACCGGACCCAGTACCACCACCAAGGGAGTGAGTTAGCTGGAATCCCTGCAAGCAATCGCAACCCTCAGCCTCTTTGCGCACAACGTCGAGAACCGAGTCTACAAGCTCTGCCCCCTCGGTGTAATGTCCCTTAGCCCAGTTGTTGCCAGCCCCACTCTGACCTAGTCGTAAAACCAAAACAGAGGCAGACACACCAAAAAAAAAAATTAGAGCCTTGCCATGGTCAAATGGAAGTTTAAAGAATGCTCAATATTCAATATTTAAACTGTCGCACAAGCATAAGGAGAGAAAAGGATTTTTCGGACAATCTACTCACCGAACACAAAGTTGTCCGGCCTAAAGATTTGGCCAAAAGGACCTGAGCGAACGGAGTCCATGGTTCCGGGCTCCAAGTCTACAAGCACGGCACGGGGAACGTACTTTCCACCTACAAGCAAGCGAAACGAAGCAGTCCGAAATCAGACGGGGCACATCTTTACTTATGGAGAAAACAGCAAGACAACACCAACCCTGCGCTTCGTTGTAGTAAACGTTAATTCTCTCCAATTGGAGATCAGAGTCTCCATGGTAAGTTCCAGTTGGGTCGACGCCATGCTCGTCAGAGATGACTTCCCAGAACTAGAAGGAATACACAAGAAGTAACGAACGCCGCTATCACCATGCGAAAAAAACTCCCAAGAAATTGAACACGGCAAGAAAAAAAAACGAACGCTCCAAGCTAACCTTGGCACCAATTTGGTTGCCGCACTGGCCTGCCTGAATGTGGACGATTTCACGCATTGTGACAACCTTCTTCGAGGGAGAAACAACCTACGACTGACGGAAAAGAAGACTCGGTACTGCCTTTTCCCACACTGCCCGCTTTTTGTTGATGGCGTGCTCTTTGCAATGTCGCGCCATGAAACGGTTGTCAGGGCGGGCTTCAATGTGATTGGCCGGTTTCAGCTTAAAAAAAATGTAACGTATGCAGGTGATGTAATTCACACGTTGAGATAAGGCAATACGCATGCGCGGTAGTTAGAAGCTGGCATCGCGCGGCCAAATTGCAAAGCCGAACTTTGCCATGGTTACTGGCCGACGCGCTATATTATCGAGCTTACGCGTTATATTATCGCGCGATCAGCAGACATGACGCTATGACAACAACCGCTCGCGCTCGCGATTCGACTATATTGTGCATGCGTTCGCCCCATCATGCCAAATGCACGTGCGCGTGCAGGCAGCGCTGCATGGCATCTGTCAAAGCGCTAAAGCACATCGATGACAGCTGAAAATGGGGTACAAATATAGATATAGAACGCATGCATATTTTAGTGATAGAGTAATAGAGGGGAAAGCCTAACACGCGTGAGCGCATGCGGCGCTGCGGCGGCGCCGGAACCGATCCAGATCCACGCCGAACGAGCATGCTGGGTGCGGTAACTAACTAACGGGGTAACATAACTGAGTGCGGCCCGAGAGCTAGCGCACCCGTAGATCTACCCGCGGAACGTATCTACGATCAATGCATATGTCGATCGCCGCGGCGCGCGCCTGAAACGTAATTAAATATAACGCCCCCTTGAGTAGTCATAACAACGAAAATGGCGACCAGCTGCAGCGGCAGGCTCGGATCTGGACAAATTAAACGCAGTCTATTGCGCATGCAGTCTACATTAATATTAATTTTCTCATCGGATAGGCCGAGTTAAACGCGACCATTTCTGACTGTAAACATGTTTGTGCAGTAGAAGCTGAGTGTTCAAAGAGAATCAGCTGAACCAGGAAATTGTCCGTGTGTGTATATGTGTGTAAAAGGCGTGGATAGTTTCACTGTTTTTGAGTCGTCTCTGTCCACAAAGAAACAATGGCAAATCTCTTATCCTCGACGCCGAGGACAGCGCTGTCCAAGAACGTTCTTCAGATGAAGGTAGTCAACTCATTCTGCCAGAAGAATTCTACTCGTCAGCTCTGTAAAGTGCAAGCTGTGCACAGTTTCTGCGTGTGTTTGTTGTTTTCTTTTTCACATGAACTGCGTCATGTGTCCCGAATGTTATAATTTCTGTTGTATCTGATGGCTTTGTTTATCACACTAGTTCGAGTGTTCGACAGCGAGGCCGAGGATATTTGACATATACCATCAGAACTAAATATAGAACATACTCTCACCAGGCCCACCATACTTTATTAGTCTGTGTCCAGTATTAGATGCTGTAGGAGATTTCAGTGCTGTGTCTTGTATCATGTAACTTCTTATCTTATATTGGGTAGTGTGTGACATACATGGAGGTTCAGAACGCGTTTTTTTCTTGAATATCTCCGTTTTTTTCCTTTTCTGAACGCTTGAGTGGAGAAAAAAAAATGCAGGAAGCATTTGTTCGGGGGAGGAGAGCTGACACAAGTAGAAACACTCTTTCTTCATTTGGCTGAAATCATAGTCTTAAATTTTGCATACTGTTCTCTTTTCGTTGTGTTTGGATGTGAGCAGTTTATGCAAAGGAAAAAAGAGGCAGAATTCCGGCGACAGCTGGAAGAGGAGCGGCAACGAGATATCAACGAGTCACACTGGGTTGTGCCTGATGGGCCTTTGTCAGAGAAAGGGTGTGTTTTTTGCGAAGCCTTTGTTATTGACTGGCATTTACCAACCTGCCTATTTACATTTCATGCATGTGAGGCTGAATCGTTTATGCAGGCAATTAACGCCTTGAACTTTCTTTCAAGGTCTTTGAGCAGTTTCAGAGCCTTGTAACGAGGGGTGTATACTTGGGAACACCAGAGACACGTGAACTTTCTACTCCTCCGGCCCCTCCGTCCATCACACCGATAGGGGACCAGGAACTCATCGTTTTGTTGTTTCTTTTAGGTCATCTGTAGACCTTGGTTTCTCATTTGGTGACTGTGAACCGATCGAGCCGAGCAATCGTCGATCATTCCACAGATTTAACCCAGCTATTGAGGTGAGTAGGCAATACTCAAGCAACAATTGAACAAAAAGAAAGGTTCAGGAGAAAGTTCCCAGCTCACCAGTCATGAGACACAGATTTATAAAAAAGAAAGGTAATGAAAGGAAAAGGGAACATCCCAGTTAGTTTGTGCGTTTGGATTGATCAACCTGCATTGTTCACACAGTGCTGCATCATGACCTGGTAGTAGAGTTCATGAAGCATGCGTGCATGGGTTTATCCAAAAATAAGAGAGAGAGAGAGAGAGAGAGAGAGAGAGAGAGAGAGAAACAAAACAACACAAGCCATCTGCTAGGATGAACAGTTGTAACTTTCCATTAATGAGAGGGAGAGGGAGAGAGAGAGAGAGAGAGAGAGAGAGAGAGAGAGAGAGAGAGAGAGAGTTCACTGGATCAATGATCTGCCAAGTATTGGCATCCATGCTCATTCTAGTTATGTCTGTTCTGTCTTGTCCTTGTGCCCTGCCCATGCCTTGTTAGAAATTGTTTCGGCAGCTCACAGCAGAAGAGGAAGAGGCGCAGGCAGAGCAAAGGGAGAGTGAGCAGTTTGTAACAGAGGCTGAAATGGCAGAAAGGTAGGTTTCTTCTTCTTCTTCTGAGATAGAAACATATGTTATTGACACAAATCACAACAAAATCAAGAAATACAACTTGCACAAGTGCCAAATAGAATTACCAATATAATAATAAATTTATGCCGGAATATATACGCTGTGTTATTTTTTTTATTTCTTGGAACGAGAAAAGTTGTGAGTTCTACACGTGATTAAATTTATAAGAGAAAAGGGAAAGGCCGAAGAGCTCGCTTTAAAGGTTTAGGCGAGATTCTGCCACAACCAGAGAGACACTTCTTCTTCTTCTTCTTCTTCTTCTTCTTCTTCTTATTATTATTATTATTATTATTATTATTATCATTATTATTATTTCAAGAAAGCCACTACTTGTGGCAAGGGCTCCCTCCCTGAAACCAAACTTACAGCACCACTCCTG
>JAOWAR010150044.1:0-11413 GCA_028571005.1 Clathrina lutea
TACAAAAACAAACGAGCGACCGTGAGCAGTTTTCAAGCGTTTCGCTTTCGGCACGTAGGCATGCGGATATGAATATAGCCGCAACACTTGTGTTGAAGTGCCTCGCTCGCGTGGTCGATCGCTTCTGGTACAATGCAGTCTGATCATCATTTCACGCGGCCGCGGTCGCCTCGGGTACATTGCGCACTGCACTCTGATCATCATTTCACGCGCGTTCTGGCTCGCTCGGCTTGTCCAATATTGCTGGCGATGATGACTTTTGCCGATTCCCGTTGTGATAAGAGCTGGGAATTTTGCTGCAACTTTTGTTCAGAGCCTGTCCAGAAAGTCCGTAGCCGATGGCCTAAGGGTTTTCTAAATTCAAACTTGTCACTGCTAAATGTCAATGATTCAAATCCCGGAAGAGAATTTTCCCTTTTAGACTTGAAGGATAAACCTCCAAATATTCTGATATTTTGACACTTGCAAAAATATAATCCTTATTAGCAAAGCAAACTTGAGGACACTACTTCAAAAACACTGCTTTCAGTTCACAATGTACATTTTTCATTCAAGGTTGGAGCTTTTTTTGTGAAAGAACAAGTGGCATGCGCGTGGAGCCACCGCAGTACCGCTAACTTCAAAACCCCTTTATATCGATCCGCGCCACTCTGTAATTTGAACGGAAAAGTAAAAAGAAATTGGTTGTTATTGTCTGACCATTTTAGGGTTTCATCCTGTTGGAGTTCGGTGAGATGCTTCACAGGCCTCATGCCTTCGGCGCTTCGCCAGGATTTTCTTCAAACCAGAATCCTTGAAATACATCAAGCCTCAAGTATCACCTAATTCTCAGCCAAACTCTTGCCCTTGAATTGTCATCATTGAAAGAAAGGAACTGTGATGAAGCAATGACCCCAAACTGGTTTTGACTGGTATCACTGATGCTGCCAATAGATTTATCATGCAGTAGCTTCAGCCAGCAAATGCACCCCACGCAGTTGTGCGCAGTACACAATCGGTTCAAGTGCAACCCGTTTCTTTCCACATATGGTCATAAGGTACGACCGCAACGGCTGCTACCATGTAGCTCCCCACACGCAACGTAGCTGTAAACACAAAAGACGGCTTTCGCCGGAGTAGAGAAGGGAAATATTGAAGGAGACTTCGAATAAGCCTACCGAAGACGTTTCGAAGTTCGTCTTTAAGTGCAGGGAGAGGCCCCCAACCTGACTTGACGCCGTCAGGGTACCTCTTTTTACCTACACACTGACGGGCACTTCCCAAACTCTGTCTCCAGACGAGCGAATGTTTGTTTCGATCAAAAATCTCCAAAGCTGGCAATAAGCTTGGCGTGTTTTCTCTCCCTCTCTCATTCACTTGAAATTGGCACCAGGCTCTCTCTCTCTCCCGCTCTCTCATTCTTCTGAAAATTTGCTCTAGCTTCGTGTCCGTATGCGTGAAAGCACCTGTGAATGAGACTTTCCAGGTGAAGTGTGATTTTGGTGCTGAAAGCAATCAGGGGAGGCCAGAACCGCTTTTAGGGTACATGTTGCCCATTTGCTTCACAGCACGCCTTCGGTGGTCGATGTCAGCCAGGTCCTTCCAATCAAATGTGAAAAAAATAAGATTCAGCACTTGGGGCACAGCCACCACAGATCTTTAGATTTTCTTGTGAGATCCAGCATCACACTCACTCTGCCGATGTAAAATTTCTTGCAAGACGAATGTGCTTGGCCAGGTTCCCCTCACCCCACTGCCAGCACACACAGGCTGATTACCAAGCCTGTACCCAAGTAGGCATCAGGAAAAGTGAAGAATGCCCAACTTACAACATAATACCATTATTGTAGGTAATTTAGTTCTGACGGAGCTCGCATGCTCTCCAGCACTTGTATCGTTCGGAGCTTGAACTATCTTCGGAAAACTTTTGGTTCTTAGCGGACGTGTTGCAGCTATGTAGCAAAGTGGTTTGGACCTAGGTCTTGTCCTAGGTCGGACCTGTATGAGTCTGAGCACGAAGGAGACCTGCCCTTGCTATCGAGCGAATTGGAAAGGAAAGCGAAGTCAGAGTTTCTACCACAAAGCCCGCCTGCTGTTTTCAGTGTGTGAAATAGTGTGGCGCGCTAGTCACCTTGTGAAAACCGATCTCCTGTCCATGCCACCACAATTGGATTTTCTTTGCAGTTTTCGTACGGCTGGGAATGTTTTCTTTGCCCAAGTTTGATGCCCCAAGCAAGATGATGTGCAGGCAAAAGTCAACCGACACAAGCAAGATGGTGTGCAGGCAAAAGTCACCCGACACAAGCAAGATGGTGTGCAGGCAAAAGTCACCCGACACAAGCAAGATGATGTGCAGGCAAAAGTCATGCGACACAAGCAAGATGATGTGCAGGCAAAAGTCACCCGACACAAGCAAGATGATGTGCAGGCAAAAGTCACCCGACAGCTCTGTGAATATGTCAAAAAAGCAGAGCTGTATATCATTGCCAAGAAGCGAACGCGGAGCAAAGTGAAGCTTTGATCCGAGCAATCAGATAGCAAATTCGACGCACAAGAGGAAACAAACGTGATCTGAATGGCCTGTGACCGTGAGTCAGGCATACATCAATTATTGTTTGCGCACCTACCTCTAGTCCTACAGGCCTGACGGTAGCTCCTGACGGTAGCTATAATAATCCACTTTAGCTTGTGTGTGCTCTGGTGGAAGGGAAGCGTTTCTTAAGCGGATGATAAATTTCCTTCAGCTAGACTTCATACCTTGTAGTTGCTGATGTCCAAGTTGCGGGGTTGGTCGTTGATATCATTCAAGTCGATCGTCAATGAGAATGACTGGCTCAGGGGTGGTGATCCACTGTCTGTGACTCGCACCTTAATCTTGTATGTCGGCTGGGTTTCATAGTTCAATTTGCAGAGAAGGCCTCCGAACTTTAAGCAGTCGGTATTGGTGACACCAACCTTTCACAAAAGTAATGAATCAGGAAACATTGCCTCAGTAATCTTAAACGTAAATTTGAATTCTGCATTCAAAGATCTGAGCTGCACCAGTAACTCTCCCTCTCAACTATTGCTTTAGTTTCGCATTTCTGACTTTGGCATGGCGAAACATGCGGCATGGGCTTCTGGCCTGTTGAAACAGCAGAATCATGAGGACATTTTGTCCAATAACTTCAACAAAGTCGAGAAGTCTGTCATATGTTTTTGGTGAAAGAACAAAAGTATCAACGCACGAGTCAGGTTGCAACAAATGTACCATGCACTTTCCATATTTGTGGGCTAAGTTTTGCTGTTCACTCTCCCCCTCCGCCCCCTCTTCATTTTTCTTACTTGGAGAGAATTCCCACTCAGCTTGAAGAGTCCCTGTGCTGTATCCAGGATAGAGTAAGTGAATGTCTGCCGGTGGCTCTTCAGATTGTCCGGGTCTGAGGCAGATAGTGCTCCAATAATCGTATCCAGGGCAGAGTTTTCGTCAACCTGTATGAGAGAAAGTTTTGGTTAGCGAAGAGACATAAGATGCCGACAATTCAGACAGCATTGTAATAGACAAGGCAAAATATCCGACGCTTCAACAAAGAGCAATAGGATTCCCAGTACCTTTGAAACTAACGGTCATAAAATTAGTGAAGTCCCCAGGCTTTCATTTTAGTCCTTATCAACACAAAGGGCTATGCTCTCATTGAAAGGACAATAGAAAAATAGATGTTATCTTGAATATATTAAAAGTTTGTGGACAAAAATATGTAGCTTATTGAGGGTTTGGTCAGACCAGGTCATCACTGGTACTGAAATGAAGTTGATCAAATATGTTTGTGCTGTTTGTGGGCGTCTGGAAATTAAAGGAAATAACTTGAAACTTTGTTGCTACAGACCTTATTTGAGCTGAGAGTCACTGCGGTTGGAACTTCATTTACATCGAGGACGTTGACAGTGAAGGTCTTCTCGACAGACCGTGGAAGTGACCCACTGTCTGTAGACCGGACGATGATGCTGTATTGCGATTCCACTTCATAGTTCAGGTTTCCTGTTGCGCTGGTCATGAGTCGTGAGCCGAGAATACGGAACTTGTTTCCGGGGTTGAGAACCAAGGAGTAAGTGTGGGTGTGGTGTGGGTCTTCGTCCGTTGTTCGGAAACTGGTGATGACCGCATTGTTGATGTTCTCTCTTATTTGAATAGGTCCTGATACAGTGATATCCTGAAAATGAAAGAAAGGAACATGTAAAAACGGTTTGTTATTGCTAAGGAAACCAAGTGTTTGTAAGAACCCACAGGCAGTGTTTCTGTGTTACACAGGACAGCCTGGATCACACATTTCGCGATTGCTCCACTGCAAAAATCGTCGGACACATACAGGCCTAATGATAGCGCCGGCATGCATGTCTACGACGTTTAACTCGTTGAGTTGGAAACTGGCTGCAACAACTAACCTGTGGTCAAACGTCAATATTTTTATTATTTGAGTGACAGACCACTTCAAAGAATTATAACACCTGCTTAACCTCATTCATGGCAGGGGAGAATCATATAGTCCTTGGTTACCATGGTAACAAAACTTTTGTCCCATGATCAGTTTTTGTGAAGCTTCAAAAAACAAGGAAGTAACGCTTTTGGGCAAGAGAAACTTGATTTTTTGACAAGAGGAGCACTTTGTGCCCATCCTGGAAGTCTAGAAAGCATGCTCTGGATTGTGTTACAGAAAGATGATGAATGGTGACGACAAGAGCCTAATTAAAATCATAGCAGAGCAAGCACGATCTAAACTTTTGATTTTAAGCTGATCACAAACTCCTGGAATTGCAGACAATCAATAAAAATCTTGCAGACAAAAAGAACAATTCAAGGCTAAATAGTACTCACCGTCGGACGATCGTTTGCATCGATTACAGTGACATCAAACTTAGCCACTGTGA
The DNA here is from genome assembly GCA_028571005.1 of Clathrina lutea. NCBI lineage: Eukaryota > Metazoa > Porifera > Calcarea > Clathrinida > Clathrinidae > Clathrina > Clathrina lutea. The sequence goes on from JAOWAR010150044.1 coordinate 4,885, forward strand.
ACAGGCCATGGGTGTCTGTTGCCCTGACTATGATCGAGTGAAAAGCATCCTGTTCGTGATTGAGTGCTCCAGCAACCAAAATGCGAACTGAGCACTGTGAAAGCACCCCCTACCAGAACATTCGAAACAAAGTATAAAAGGTGTAATCAAGAAAGGAGAGTGTAACATCTTTCTTTCTAAGTTAAACTGCTCCGTGCTTAACACTTGGTCTTGCTCCTGGTAGGGTCAAATTGGGGCCAAATGTCTAGATTATGATTTTTCACCACAAGACCTTATCACACATTCAGAATTCTCCATCTGATACCATACTTCGAAACTAGCCCCTTATTCACCCTTAGGCAGCACTAAATGAAAAGAAACGTTTATTGGCTAACAATAGCCGCTTTCCTTTTCGAAGTGAAAATTTCTCGGCATGAAGTGTGAATAAAGGAGCTCGGGTGAAAGCCTCAGCTTTGCCTAGGCTTTCATTTCCCTCAGCCATTATTCGCCATTAACGCCTTGCACTCAGAAGTTATTGTTGTTAGTGTGTTGCCCTTGGAACATACTCAGTGATATCGACGGCCATATGTCAAGGCTCTGGATTCTGACTTTTTCTCATCATTCTTGACCCGCGGTGACAGGATAAAACTGCTATGCTGATACCTTGCTAAGAACCCACCCTAAGCCCTCACAGTAACTACAATGTAAGATTATACAAAAAGTTTCTCATCTTTTTGATCTTACCAAGACACCTGTGACTGCTGAGCAAGCAAGGCGTGAGGCCCTGTCCAGCTTAAACCTTCCACCAGCTGAATCATCAAGCTGGAACGTCAGCTTGGCGTTAGCATCAGGATCTTGTGCCACGACAGTACCAAGGACAGTGTTTGGCACGGAGTTCTCGTGGATGACAGGCTTGTTCGAACTAAATGTTTGCCCACTGCCTGTGTCCATTAGACTTAATGAGACTGGCGCTTCCTTCACATCGAAGACCGTGATAGTAAACTGCTTGCTTACCTGTGCACAAAAGAACTTCGAAGTGTCGGGTTGATGGGAAAAGTGTCTGGATTGTGCCAAACACATAACTGATGAAAAATGTCAAACAACGGGAGTACAATGAAACGACTCGGAAGACGACTGCAGAGGTGTAAACAGATAAAGGCAGTGTTCACAATGGAGATGGTAGAATCATCTAGTGAAGCAGCTTGTCCCTTTTTTGCATCCATCACTTTTGGATATTGGTAACTTTTGATATGGGTAACTGCATGCAAGCTCATTGCCAGCAAAAGCTAAAATATAAGCATTCAGGTAAAGATGCCTACCTTCATTTGAGGTGAGCCACTGTCTGTTGCCATGACTACAATTTTATGACTTGTGTTTTCTTCATAGTTGACATCCTGGGCTGACACAATGTATTTGTTGCTTTGAATGATGAATCGACCGCCGTCGCTGTTCACAAGGCTGTACGTGATCGCCTGTCCGACATCTTCATCGGAAACACTTAATGTTCCAACCCTGGTACCCTTCTTGCTATTCTCCTTGATTGTGAAGCCGGAGAGACGCAGATTTCGTGGCTGGTCATTGACATTTGTGAGATAAATTCGTTTTGTGAAATCAGCGTACAGTGGAGGAGAGCCAGTGTCCAGTGTTCGGATTGTGACGGTAAATGAGTTTGGGCTGGCCTCATAATTCAAAAGGCACTTACTGCCTCCCTCAGCTAAGCATTGAGCATTGGAAGGAGCAACCTGAAATAGGAGAAGAAGCCAAAGGAGTCATTCCAGGTCATCAAAAGGTCATCTAGCTGAAGAAGGATCATCCGGATAAAGACGATTCGTCTAACTGAAGAAGAGGACATGTGTCCTTTGGCCTGGCGTTACCTTTTCACCCCATATATGAACCCTAATCAACCTACCATTCACTTGGGTGGAATGTCACTTTCTGGTATGAAGAAATTGACACTTAGGGGTTTTGTCATGTCCTACAAATTTATGCAAAGCAGAAAAGATGTGGAATGGTGTCGTGAACTTGTTGTTGTTGTTGTTGTTGTCTGGAAATATCTTTTTCACTCTTACTTGCAATTGGCCAAACATAGCTCTGCCTTTATGATGTAATGTAAATTACTCACATATGGGCCAGGAATATCTTCAGTAAGGCCTCGGACGATGTGTGGAATCTGCTCAGTGTCAGTCTCCTAATGTGCTCACCTTGATCGTGTTTCCATCCAGTTCAAAACGGTTGCCAGCATTCGATAGCAATGTATAGGTGAAACTTTGTCCAGCATCAGGGTCGGAGGTGGAAAGCATACCGACAACAGTGCCCTGGTTGCTGTTCTCGGCAAAGCGTTGTGGGTTTAGCTGATAGAATGTAAATGGTACGGCAGTGTTAATATGACCAATATTTTGAGACATGCACCCACGCACGCATGAGCACACACACACACACATACAGTTTTATTCTTCCAGCAGCCTTGTGAGCAATGTAAAAACGACCATGGTCTTTGAGGAAGATGTGGACGATCAAAAGGCATTGGTCGAACTTAACTTAACAGTAATGGAGAGGATTCACTGTACGGCAAGTCATAGAGAAACAGTCAGAACACAGAAATCGAGAATCAACAATCCAAGTCCTACCCCTATGGATAAGAGAGATGTAGTCCTAAACAGTGCAAACTACTTACCATGACTCCTTGTGGCTTTTCGTTGATGTTGCGTACATAGATGGTGAACGGATCCTCTACAAACAGTCCTCCTTCGTCCGTGCTTCTCACTTTTATTGTAAACCTGAACACACAGGTGAAAGTGTGCATTATCAAGACAGTTCGAGCTGGGTAAGCTTTATCAGGAAACCGAGGATAGAATTATTTCACTCCTTTGTCTGTAAATTATCTGGTAGATCTGCAGCTGTAAGAGCCACACTCTTTCTTCACGTCTCATACATGCAGGAATGAATTTGGAATAAACAACGTGCCTAATTGTATTCCATTACGAGCAGCGTTGACTATAGAGGAAGTTAGACGTTTTCAAGAAAAGCCAAGTTAGTTTAATCTCTAGCAAACGTACTAGATGAGTCAACATGGCCTAGTAAGTTGATGCCATAGATGTGGTTAGTATGTGGAGATCATTAAATAACACTCACTGCCTAGGCAAAGTTTCATAATTTGGTGAGACTTTTATGGTCAGCTTGCTGCCCGACAGACTGAATCGCGATGAAGAGTCGTCCACCATGGAATAGGAGTGTGTATCACCTGGGTTAGGATCAGATGTAGTGAGCGTTCCCACAGTTGTTCCTGGTGAGATGTTCTCATTGACAAAGTTATTCGAGAGCGAGATCTGTCCAAGACGTAGAAGACAAGCTTGATCTCAATACTGATTGGGTAGACTTCCAGCAAAACCCCTTTTTATTCACATGCATGGTCAAGAAGAACATCCCATCAAAGATGTCACGCCCTAGAGACCAACTCTAGTTTCATTAACACAGATTCAATCACTGTTTCACTTCTCCCATTATACCTGATTTTCTGTTGACAGTCATTGGTAGCCTATCACTGAAAGACACTACTACCAGTCCTGTCAAGTAAGCACAGCCCAATAGCTCATGCACACCTTGGTCGGGCGCTGATTGAGGCGCTTGCAGTACGTTGTACTGTGTTTGGACCAGACACCAGACGATTGGCATATGATGACGGCTGATCCACCTGTTACACTGTAACCGCTCGGACACACCCACACACATTCTTTGCCATAGGTTGTTCCAGTGCAAGATGTGGTCGGAAACTTGCATGTGCCTCCATAAGTGGCTGTTGATGGGCAGTACTGTACGGATGGAAAGCCACACGATCGAGGGCTGCACGTTTGGTTATTTAAGGCTAGAAGGTACCCTGGGTAACAAGAACACTGTCCATTGTTGCATACTTGTTGACAGCCGCCATTCGGCTCGCCACATGGCGTTGTGCTCTGAAAGGAGAAACAAGCAGAAATAACCTCCTGAACAGCAAAGCTTCTTTTTCATGAACTTGTCTTCATATCTGTAAAGGCCAAAACTCTTGTAGACAAACTCAACATGCGAAGACTTTCTTTGAATTAAAAAGAAAGCACTCTAATAGTCGAAAGAAAACAATCAGGCAAATTTGATCTGAGGTCGCTGGACAACTAAACTGAAGCCCGATTGGTATTTTGTTTTAAACGTCCATAAGGAAAAAATGTAAGTTTTCTTGTATTCCTAATTGGTCTACCCCCATTTCACCTCTAGGGCTTTTGCCAACAGTTACTGGACATGGACAATAGCGTGTACATGAAGAGGCGAGGGTCTATCCACTTTCTGAAAAAAAAGCATACAAACTGGAAGCCAGCACAAATGGCTTGCAACAGCTTACAGTCAGTGAATTTAATTCTGGGCACTGTCCTCGACAAACAGCTGGGGACGTGACGGCTCGAGACCGAGTTTTAACACCAACGCCGCAGTTGCTGCTGCAAGTTCCAAACGGGCCCCACTGGCTGACCTGATAGAAATGCAATGGGGAATAGATGTTATCTGCTGGTAGGAAAAGAGCTGGGTATGTGGTTTGTTGACATGACAACACAGGTACCTATGGTGGGATGGTGCTTTCATTAGCACCGGTCTATAGTACAGGTTTATGTCAGCAGAGGCTTCAGCTAAAGATGGATATTTCTTTTAGTTCACTGCCTAGTCTCTAGTGAGAGTCGTTCTCTCACCTTGCAGTTCTTATCGTTATATGCGGCACAAATTATGGTCTGAGAGGTGGGACCACACTGGCCTCCACAGGCAGCCTGAGACACCACCACACGTGTGCGACTCTTCCTGCCTATCCCACAAAGATTTGAACACGGAGTAAATTGTCCCCATTGCCCGAGAACACAATCTCGTTTCACAGAGTTGCTGCAGCTTGCTCGATCGTTTGTTGACCCACTACAAGACCCTCCACATTGAGGCGGCGCAGTTACTCTCCGATAGCGGTACCTGTAGAGGACCATAGGGAAGCATGTACATGAAGCATGTACATTTTATTGACTTATACAATTCGTTCAACCTGATCCAGCCGAAGGTGTTTAATCCTTTCATCTGAGCCTTGAAATCACAATATCCGAGGCTTATCAGATTATGCACCCAGAAAAATTGAAAAGAAAAGTATAGGAAAACAAATTGCTCGTGTCCATCAGTATTGCTGGATTATGTGCAAGCAAGGCAGCATTAAATTGAGCCCTTGACAAAGAAAACTCGGTTTGGCCAGTTTGACAAGGTACAATTCATGCATGGATGTAGCTTCCATTGTTGAAGCTGACAGGGGAGTTGAACTTGATCACCTTCTAATCGTCTAATTGATAAAAGCTCAGCCTGAAATAGTGGTATTTTGCCTTGCTCTGTCCTTTGACATTACCGAGGAGAATACCATTGGTTGAATTTAAATTGGTTAATCAGTTCAGATATTGCAGCTGTTTGTGTACATCACTATACGGCATACTTTCGTCTAAAACGCGAAGAAAAACAAGTGATGTTGATTGTTGATTGTTAAAAAGACACTTGAACCAGAGTTTGGATTTGTTGTGTCTGACAATTCAAGGCGTAGGATTGCTTGATCACCAGCTATGCAGAGATCATCATGGGGTGAGGAAGTCAGACAAGGTAAATGACAATTGGCAAGCTTACCCACAGGCCAACCTTCCCTAACTTCTGGGCTGGGGTTCATGAAACGGAAAAAAAACCTTTCCCTTTTCCCTCCTCTCTGCTTTCTACTCCTTGTCTAGGTGAATTAAGTTATTTCTAAGGAGGTGTGTCACATAGTGTCCGGTAAGAAATCCTGACCAGCTCCCTGAGTCCCTCTAAGGAAGTGATAAATTGTTTTCTCGCAGATACAACTTCCTGAAGTGGACCAAACACTGTTACCGGTTTGGGTAAGGCACTGAGACAGTGGCGTATGCTTACTTGTAACCGCTTCCACACGAAGCACTGCAGCTGCCATATCCGCTCCACTGTGACCAGGTACAGCTCCGCGGGCAGCACTTTGAGCATGACGAATTACTGACAAGCGATGGGCAGCTAATACCTCCGCAGTCCGGATTTACTCGTACTGAACGGTAGCGATAGCGTGTCCCGGAACCGCAATAACCGTTTCTATGGTTGCATGAGCCCCAGTATCCCCACTGGTTGACCTAAACAGCAAAGCAAGCCATCAAATTATAGAACCTCGCCCTCAGTTTCAAACAGCCGAAATGGTGCCCATAAGGACATGGAAGTTGTTGGGAAGTATTATATTGATCTGCAGTAACATGCATAAAGGTACATGTGTTTGGTGCGTTGTAAGCACGCTTGACCCTCCTGCACTCTCCCAGCTGTTGACCCTTTTGGATTAAGAACAGAGGAGGCAGCATTCCTTTGTAGTTTTCCAAGTCGAGTTTGCAGTAACCACTTCCATCCCCTCTCTCTCCTTTCTCTCCCCCCCCCCCCCTCTCTCCTCCCCCCCCCCCCCCCTCTCTCTTTTCTCCTCTCCCCCCCCCCCCCTCTCCTGTATCTCCTCCGCCCCCTTGCCCCCCTCTTT
>JAOWAR010150055.1:0-11412 GCA_028571005.1 Clathrina lutea
GCATGCAACCCTATGTGCGCGGCGCGCGTCGCACTGAGAGGTGCACACATGATTTCGCGGCCGCGCAGAGCCTATGCTCAGGCTCGAGTACCCGGATCGAAAAGTTCACCGTGGCGGGCAGATCAACTCAATATGCAGGCGGCCTAAGGATACAGAACCTGATACACTGCTTGAAACAGTGATTTATTCACTGATTGATACGCTACTTGACACATTGTACTACTTGATACATCAGCTGCTTGGTATACGACTTGATAGAAGATAACTAAGCCCATGCACATGGAAAATCCCTCATTCACCTTTTAGGGCTTCTGTGATTGTTATTAGATGAAATCAATCGGTTTGATCAAAATTTACCCCACATTATCTATGTATGATTATCCGAATCGTAACCAAAATATCTGCCCCTAAATTTGTCGAGGAAAAGGGAAGTAAAAGTGGTCTAAGCGTAGCGGAGAGCTTTCTAAAAGCGAGCAAAGGCAGTTTGAGCAATATAGCAGCAGGTAATGGAAGCCTGCTGCAGGCGACGGAATGACACATTGCTCACTTGAATGTTGCTCTGTGCCATCAAAAGCCGTTGCAAGCGAGCGAAGGCTGCTGTGAGCGACCAAAGGCCAAAGCAGGTATGCTGTAAGCATGCGGTGACAGCAGAGGCAAGAAACGGCAGCAGAGCACAAGCGAAAGTACACGTGCGCAAGAGCGAACAAGGACAAGGAGATCGGTCACTTTCATTGCTCCAGATCTTGACACCGCCTGGTATACTATCGGTTCTCGGCTTGATCTCTAGAAAGTCGGCAAGGGGTAACACAGAACAGTTTCAAGCAATCGCAGAGCGGGAATAAAGTGGAACCAAAGCCGACAACACATTGCCATTATGTAAATATGTATATGTATATAATGTACAATACTTGACTCAAAATGCAGGGATGGTGTTCTGAGGGTTTGAGTGCATACGACAACGCAACATTTAAAAGCATTCAGAAACAGAATAGGTATCTATCAGTTACTCAGTCAGCGAAAGGGTCATAGACTTTGCATATGATAATCTTTTCGTTCTTGGAAAGAGAAAACTGACAAACTCCATCAAAGGATACGCCTCCTTACCGTTGTGCCATTTTTCACCAGGATTTTTGATTTGTACTTTTTGTCATCATCGTCATCGTCATCGTCATCGTCGTCATCGTCATCGTCGTCGTCATCATCACCACCGTAAGATGTCATTTGGTAGCTAATCTGGAGACCTGCAATGGACCAAAGCATGGACGATTTGAATTTCTAATCCATTGAAATGAACAGTGCTGAATTTCTGGGGTGAGAATTAGCGGTACCTGTCGATTTTTGAGGCTGAAAACAAAGCCTTGCTCTGTGCAATATTCATACCTTGACAGCAAACCGATTCCTTTCACCTCGAGCAAGTCTGGGCTCTTTGGAGTTTTGCCAATGTGTCTATGCCTCATTCCTACAATTTAGTGCCCATGTGGTGAAGGTTTGTTGTTGACTACACTGTTTGTTGTTGACTACACTGTTTGCTGTTGACTACACTGTTTGGCGATAGGCTTGCGTTCAAAATTAATTCCATTTAACACATGGAAAAAAAGTCCAGCTAAGCATGGCAAGAAGCCCAGCACCAGAAAGAAGTGATGCTCATCCTTTCTCAGCTGGGGAGAACGTCGCCTTTCTCTGCGTGCAAACTGGAAATGATGAGGAGGGATCTTGTTGAGAGCTGACCTTTGTTGTTCTGCAGGATGCCGTAGGAGATTGACTTGCTCGCTGATGAAGGAAGGTTGAGCCATGAGATGAATGTCCAGTTGCTGGAGGACATAATCCCCGCCTAGGTGAAATGGGAAGAGACATAAACAGTAAAGACTAATTTCAGAGTGTCGGGGTACCAGAAAACATATACGGTGACTGTCCAAATGTCATGAGTATTGGGTGGCCACCGTATATGTTTTCTGGACACCCAACTCTTACGTGAAAGTCGTCTATAGGATACACAGTTGGACGGAACTCAGCCCTGAGTTGAATATAAAACATAACGGAGAGCCATCCGCTGTACTATACACGTATCGACCCAGCTGGAATTAAGAGTTTGATACTTCAAGTCAAGAGCCTAGCTTTTCTTTCGGGAAAACTATTTGATAAAGAGCCACAGGGATCCGGAAATATACTCTGATACCTCTCTGCTCCTATTAATACTGATACCTCTCTGCTCCTGGTAATACTGAAATATACTCTGATACCTCTCTGCTCCTGGTAATACTGAAATATACTCTGATACCTCTCTGCTCCTGGTAATACTGAGGATGGGCCTTTCATGCATCCACAACGACCTCTCCTTCGGCTCCTCGGGTGAAGTGGCTTTAGAAAGATACAAAGCTACTGGTGTTCCTGATTAAGACCGTACAGGCAGTTTGAGGAGGCATATGATGAGATATTGGTTCACATCCAGTTCTGGGGACACTTAAGACACTTCCTAACAGATAGGGTCCTGCAATGTTCGCATTCCAAGGAAGTGATGTGAAATGCATGTCTGCTGTTGATGGCCTCAGACATCTTGTTTGAAAATAATTCCAGTTTAGCTTTGTCATAGCCTGAATTAATTAACGAAGGTGAGAAGTGTCCAAACCAGAATAGAGAGTGAGAAAACTGTCGAGACCAATGTTTACGGTTACGGGATGTTTTGGCGATTCTGCATGGCTTCTCGGGTTTCACAGGAGTACATATTTAAGACGTTTCCTTCTTACCGTAAGTGCTTGCCAGTAGATGGCTCCGTTCGTACCAAACCCCGTCGCACCGCTGGACAATTTGCTGATAGTGTTTTGGGTCTGCATGGAACACAGTTTGAACCATTCAGATGAAAATAGCAAATCAGCTGCGAAAAATATGAAACCCTGGCCATTCTGTATGTAGTAATTATAAAAGTGATTTTTGACATTATTGTTAATATTTTTAAAGACTTATGATTTGGAAACAAAAATGCAAATCTCATGTTTGTCTTTCTTTGTTGCCACGGATTCAACACATCCAAAATATTATAGAACTATGGCTTACTCACCATCAGTGTGATATTCTTTGAGTTGAAATAGCCCAATCGTTGCTGCACGATGTCACCATTGAGGTTGAAGAAGGCTTTAAGGAAACATGCAAAGAGCAAAACAATCCTACACTCAAACCTCTGGTCACCATGACAACATGCTCAGAAGCCAGACGATCTCAGGCACAGCTGTTGACTGTGCTGTTGGTTTGGTGATAAAAATCCAAAGTTGGTATTGTGATGGGCTGGGTAGTGTAGACTGAGTGTGAGCTGTTTGCGGCTACAGTGAACACCAGGAAGTGCTGTTGTATGCTTCCTTGTGACAATGGAGCATGTTTCACTTAGTATCCGGCTATATCAGGACCAACCCTCTTCAAATGAGTGAATATGCCAGATACCTGCAACATAGTAATTTCCAACATGTTGCACAGGCAGGTTGTACAATCCTACATACGGTTCAAGCCATGGAAAATTTGCAAAAGCGATAGAAATCAGCTGAAATGCGCTGTCTGATGACCAAAAGTGTCACGCCACTCCGGTGTCGCAATAATCACAGTACATCCCATTCCCTTCTTCATGAAAATGTCATAGAATAGAAAGAGATGACGCGGGAAAGATTAAGAATGAAAAAAGCACGTGTTACACAAGTGGAGACAGAGAGGCAGGGAACGAAAAAAACGCCCCACCTGAGGACAATGGTTGGTTTCTTTGTTCCCCGTCTCTGCCTCCGCGGGTGTAACACGTGATTCTCCTTTCTCATGTCGTAGAATGTTTTGCTGTTACGGGCCCTACCCTGCCTACTCTTCAAATCTCGGATAGAACTATGGGAGAGTGACAATCACTGACAGCATTTCAATGAGATCTCTGACTTTGGTAGAAATTGGTGGGGAAGGCGTGGTGAACGAAAAAAAGTCATGTTCTCAGCTGAGACAGCCTTCAAAGAAGAGATGTGACCGCACGGAGGTAAATCGATTGACGAAAAAACAATAAAATTTAATGCTCCACCTTGTTAATCAACCTCGGGTTGGTGAAGCGATCGCTAACGATGTGGTGGGCTTGCCTGCTTTTGCTGAGTTAGCGGGATTGGACCAGTGTGACACTACTCACCAGTGCAGGCGTTGTTCCTCAACACTGTACCCTTGGACGGGTCGCACGTTGCTGCTTCACCTGCAGGGGGAGGGAGGGAGGGACGGCGATCAGATGTAGAAGGCATGCTGAAACCATGCAGCTTGGGGATGGGGAGAGTCACGGCCTGGCTTGACAGTCTTACATCTTTTCAGCAGCAGAGTGGACATCAATGCAACTAAAGTACACAAGTATCCTTTCATTGGCTGTCTTCCCAACACCATTTTCTCTCCAACCGCGCCTTCTCGGCCGGATCCGCGGATTTCAACCTCTTCAGGTAGGCACCGGTGATTCTGCCACCAAGGAAAGCCACCTCTATTTATTTCAATACTCCCTTGCAGGTCAAGGGAGGTCACTTTCCAACGGAGTATTTGAAGCTAGCCGTCCTGAACATGCATGCTTCCGCATAGCCTCTGGTCTTTGGAAGTCCAAGACGGCCCTTTCCGCAGAGTCATTCTTTTGTCATCATCAGAAACGCGTCAGGCGACAAGTTTGGGGACGTTATCGCCGGGCGCCGCGCTGGCCTGCACAGAGTGGCAAGATCATGAAGATGGCACGTGACTTGACGTCTATTCATTAAAAATGGCGACCTAGCGCTAGCTGGGTCGGCGGGGGACACTCGCGCACCGGCCGAAGCGACATGCCCGGTGGCACCGTGGCTGGTATGCACGCATTGCATGTCCGTTCGAGTTCGAGCATTTCTTTTTCTCTCTCGATCAGAGTAGTCCACTTTTAGTCGGATAGTGCTGTTGCAGTTCGTCCTGTTACTACGCCACAGCCAAGTTGGCCGTTGTTGTTTTTTTGCTCTTATCGCCGGGAGCTGTCGTCGTCGGACTGTTGGTATTTTTTCTTTCTTCAAGTTTCGTCGATCAACGCTATGCCTCCTAGATCTGAAAGCGACGATCCATCTCAGTGGACGCTCACCCTTCTCCGTGATAACTGTGGAAGAAATGGGCTGAAGAAGTCCGGCAGGCTAGCTGACGTTCTGGAGAGAGTGATTGCTCACCTGAGTACCCGGGATGTAAATAAGCAATCAGAAGGAAAGGCAACCCCGATCGCGGATGGTCCTCCGCCGTCTACGACAGCTGCAGATGTTCAAGTTGGGGCTCCATGATGCCCGGCAGAGGGTCTTTTTCCTCTTGATGGTCGGCAGTCCCTTTCAGCTGGGCGTCTTCAGTCTGCCTTCTTCAGCATGCACACAATGTGTAGCTATTTTTTAGGCACGACGACAGAGGACGGAGTTGCCTCGCGGAATTTCAAAGCCATAGCTGCGACTGACAGTAAAGTCCTTTAGACTTTTCCAACGTGGATTTGTCAAGCACATTGAAGTGGTGGCAGATCAAGAGAATGAAACAGTGTTCTACAAAACACGCTGTGAGCCAGAAATGAGAAGTGGGACAGCATACAAGCTGAAGCTGGCTGTCACAACGAAAAACACCACAGAGGTAACAGAGGCAGAAAAGGTTTTGTTTGCGGAGTGCACCCCCTGCCCACCAGGGAAGGCTCTTCATGGCAGCTGCAAGCATTTAGCTGCACTAATGTTTGCCTTGGAGGAATTCTCTTGGCTTGGTAACAGTCGGGATGCTGTCACCTGCACTGACACTTTGTAGGCGTGGAATCGACCACACAAGAAGAAATCAGAACCTTGGCAAGCGAACTGGACTGGAATCGCAACGATAAGGCAAAGTCAAAAAAACGTACTGCTCTTGACCTGCGTGATCCTCGTGCATCTGGAGATTGTCGATCATGTGCTGATGTTGCCAAAAGTGTCGTGCGAAAGAGCCAAGCAGAAAGCTGTGGTCTCTGCCTTGTAGCAGGTGACTTTCTCCTCACAGAAGCAGCAGCGCCGACAGAGAATGCTCCAGATCGAAATGCTGATTTTTTGGTGAACAGCAAAGGACGCACCGCAAATCTTTGGCCGAATCGCTTGAGCTTGTGTGGAAAAACTTTAGCTTACTAGATGTTGACATTGATCCAGGCAATGCCAACCCAATGCAAGAATGGTACGAGAAGAATGTCGGCATGGATGCTAAAGGAGAAGACACTTTGCGACAAAGAACCTGTGACCAGGCACAAAGTGAAGCATGGTTTTGCCGCACGTCAGGTCCGAGTGACTGCTTCATCTGTGAAACGGATATTGCACCGAAAGGAAGCAACTGACCCGTGCAGTATAGTGTCAATGCTGACGAGTAAGCATAGCTTCTTCAACTCAGCAGCAACCGAGTATGGTGAACACGAGCGAGTGGCAATCCATGCGTATGAGACGTTGATGTCGAAGTTCAGTGGCAAAGAGGTGAAAGTTGAACCAAATGGCTTGGTGGTGCCCCCAATGCACCCATGGCTTGCTTGGTGCCAGTCCTGATGGTGTCAAAAAAGATGGCAATGGTCTAGTGGAGGTGAATTGCCCGTATGTTTGTCGGGAAATGTCATTTGAGGATGCTGCTTGCTCAAGAAAGTCTCGCTTTCGTCGAGAAAGAACTCTTCAAGGTTTGCGTTTACGTCGCATTCATGAGTATTTCTATCTAGTGCAAACTCAGCTATTTGTTACTGAGGCAGCTTATTGTGATTTTGTAGTGTGGTCACCAAAGAGCAGCCACATCGAGCGGATTGCCCATGATGGTGCCTTTGCTGGGAAGGTGGACAGGCCCTTAGGCCGGCCGGTCTGGACTTTCAGGCCGATTAGCGAATAAGTTCTGCGAAGAAATTCCTGGCAGCTGATTGGTTTTCGTTCTGAATGTAGATGTCATCACGCAAATAGATGTATCTAGCATGCGCAAGATTGCGTCGATCATGCATATGCAATGCATGCAACACCGTACCATGGCATACATGTATGCACGTGCACGGTCGAAGCTGAAAGGTGTGTAGACTCTGAGATCCAATTGCGAAACTGCGGCCCAAAAGTCCGGACCGGACGGCCTAAGGCTCAAGAAGTTTTACTTAGAGAATGTTCTTCCCCATCTGGTTAAATCGAGCCAGTAACGTCAGGTTTGACTTCTATTTTTCCAGAGCCATCTAATATATTTTAAATCAAATTTTCCTTGACAGAGCCATCAAATATGTTTAAATTCAATTGTCCCTTCCACATAATGATTCTCTTCCATGGAAAAAAGGGACAACGAGAAGCAGGAAAAAATTGTGTTGTTTGAAAGTTCTTGATTCGCTCCCGGCATAGCTCTTTCGACATGGATACGCAAACTTGCAATGCGTCGGGTTGCAACCAGGTCTGCCTTGCTCCCAGAAAAGGGGGAATGTTCAAGCTCACTCCTTTAGGCAAAATGCTGGCTATATCAAAGCCACGGTCAGCCATGGTACTGTCGCCAGGCTCAAGGAGATCAAAAAGACGAGAGCGGTGAGTGATAAGTTTATCTGATATTCGGCCTCCCCACAGTGGTGACAAGAAAGAGATCACACCGTTGGGTGTTACACCAACTAGAAGCTTAAAAGTATTCGTGCTCTTATAGTTCGACCAAGTGGCTGCCTGCACATCGAGGTTTGCGGGCTTCTCAATCCTAAACTCGGTGGCATCAACCACAACACGTGTACTTGGGTACTTCTCTTTGAAAGCTGTCGGCATGTGGAAGTCAAGAAGTCTCCGTGACGGCCAAATTGGGATTTCTTGGAAGGACGATCTTAGGCAGAGGATCCATGTTGAGAACACACGAGACACGGTGAACTGGCTCACAGCAAAACGATTGGCAAGATCTGATTCCGGAAAATTATGACGCAGTTTAACAAGGGTTAACAAAAGTTCATCTTCCACAGACAGCTTTCTTGGAGTTCGCTTCCTGCATTTTCCTTCGTGCTCTCCTTCTTTAGTACCAGAGTAGTCCATGCGTTCTGGTGCAGTCCCAACCAACTCCATGACGATGTCAAACGTTTGCACAGTAATGCCTGTGCAGAAGTTGAAAATAACAGGGTCTTGCTTCAGCCTTGACCAGGACATCCTGCAGGCTTTCACCTCTTTCTGGCATCTTAGCAGCTCCAGTTCCAATGACGCAACGCGGCCCTCCAGCTGAGAAATAACCTGTTGCTGCTTTCCGACAGAGCGCTGCAACAAATCAGCAGACTTGCTCGAATAAAAATGATCAGCAAGCACAGATCAAGGCTGGCGTCGTTTCTGGTGTCCGTCTCATCTCTCGCATTCTGCTCCACGAGATTCAGCTGAGCCCCACTCTCAGCGACGGGACGATTAATAAGTCCCATAGACGAGCGAGTTGATCTAGACTGCGGGAGAGCCTTGTGTCCTTCGAAAATACATGGAATATCACCTCGGCGATAGTCTAAGACTCCGTTCACGAAATAAATGGTAGAAAACACTGGCAGGAGTTCGACGACAATGGAACGTTCTTCCGAGAAATCTTTTGTAGCCATTGAGTCCTCAAAGCACGCCTCCTGTCGCTATCTCTAGGAAGACGGGAAAAACTAACAGCCCGACAAACCTGAGGACTTACTCTGACTGTTTGCAGTGACACACAGACGGCGCTTCGCATAAAGACACCGACCACCAACCTCAACATCGCCAGGAAACAAGCCCCGCTTACAACTATCTCGTCTGTTTGAGAAATAATTATTAGGATCCACACAGCTACGGTGAGACTTCGACATCGCGAAAAAAGAAAAAAAAAAGAGGAGAAGGAGAAGCTCGAGCATGCTCTGCAAGTGTGCAAGTACAGTTTTGCAAGTATGTGTACAATGCACATGTAACTTGCAACGCACACTTTCGACTTCCCGGCGCGCGCTTTGGGGCGTCTAGCCGCCCAAATCTAGACTGAGTCGTCGTTTTCGTGAAATCCGTTCACTTTAATAGGAGGCAAATGTTTTAGAGTTGAATCTGCAAGAGATACATACCCCAACACATGTCCAAGTGTTAGTTAGAGAAAAAGCATGTCCGTTTGTCGAAATCCGAGGAGGTTCTTCTTCCCGATCCCCAAAGTACGAGTTGCTATGCCAACGGGCGTGCGTACTGGTACTTAAGCTTGACGCTTGTACTTGACAGCTGTCTTGAAGCATCTTCTTCGTTGTCGCATTTCCCTGGCTTCTCACCTGACCGCAGTGATGACTTCATCATTGAGAATAAGACCATGCTACTGAATTTGAAAGAGATATAATAGAATTGATTTACGCTTCTGCCATGTCATGCTTGAATTCTTTGCAACACAATGTTTTTGGAAAGTTTGTGTAACTTAACAACCTCTTCTATTAATTATACTGTTATATGTTCATGCCTCATACTAACATGCCGCTGATTCTTGGCAGGTGTCCCCACAAGCAGCAATGAAGTATGAGGAACATTTTCGGAGGTGGCACAAACTGGACGGAAGACGTTGAGGAGGAGGCAGAGTTTGAACACGGCTGTGGGGAAAACTGCAAATTGCTTACTCGCTACCAACGTGTAAGGCTGTCTGGACCTTGTCCTCAATCCCAGCTGTTGATTAGCAGAAAGGCCTTGTTTTTGTATGAACATATAACTGACACCCTGTCTGTAGATTTGTCTCTGATCAGAAGCCCCACTGTCCTTCTCCACCCAAAATAAATTAACAAAAAGAATGGAAATGTATTCTTCAGTCGATTGCAAGTGCCCACGTCGTCGTATCTCAGTTGAAAGAAGAGCAAAAAAGTCAAGTGTGCACATCACACGGGGGATTCATTCAGGCTTTTGACTGAAGCGTATTGCTTTTTTTTCAACTTTACCAAAAGCGCCTCGCTGCTGTCTGCAAGGGCTACGTCGAACGGAAGCTGCTCTTGAGACTGGGGCAGTCTTTCATGTCTGACAAGGAAGATGGTGTTGATGGCGTCAATAACCCAAAGACACCTCACCTGGCGTTCGGACGGAAGTCAATCAAGCTTTCGTTGAATACTGCCGTGATTTTAGCATTACTGGTGTATCAGCCCTTGTAGCTGGCTGTTATGTATTAGCTTAGTATAGTAGCGTCTTCCAAGCATCGGTGTAGGGTTCGTTCCCTGGCAATATCATGGCGGCACGCATGCGGATCTCTCTCTCTCTCTCTCTCTCTCTCTCTCTCTCTCTCTCTCTCTCTCTCTCTCTCTCTCTCTCTCTCTCTCTCTCTAGATCTCTCTCTCTCTCTCTCTCTCTCTCTCTCTCTCTCCTTGCTCTTCCTTGCTGTTCTTCCCATGCTAAGACCACGAAGATGGAATCACTTGTTTACATGTTTGACTGACTTGGAACTGGGACTGGGATACAACATTGGCGACGAGAGATCCGTCCCATGGGTGCTTACGCGGATCATAGATAGCGAAGTTGGCGAGCATTGAGCCGTTTGATGGGGGAGACTTCGAGAAGTACGAGGAATGTCTCTAGTTTATTTTTTGGCCAACGATGTTGGAAAGTTGGGCCCCAGTCCGTCGTCTGCGGAGAAGCAGGCAGCAGACAAGAAGAAATGCACAATCCTGATCAGCCTTTTGTGGGCGACGACGTACTCGACGCTGAAGAGTTTGTGCCTTTCCCAGAAGCCGTCAACGAAGAAGTACGACGACCTTGTCCAACTCCTGTACGAACGTTTCAAACCGGAGGTATCCTCTGTGCCAGCGACGTACTTAGTCAACCAGATTAGACAACAACAAGATGAGAGTGTGAGAGACTTCGTCAATCGTCTCAAGCGCTCGCTGTCCGTTGTTACTTCCAAAGCCACAACGATCGGGCCCTCCGCGACCAGTTTATCGCTGGCTTGGCGGACGAGGGGGCTCATAAAGAGATCCTCTCGAAGTCGTCGGAGAACATCAAGTCGTTTGAAGCGATGATCAAACTGGGATTGGCAAGAGAAACGGCACAGCAAGCTGCTGCTCAGCTGGCGCACACTGGAAACCCAACAGGGACTGGACACGGTGTCTTCCAGGGCGACAAGCGCGTAAAGAAAGCAACTGGCGAGACGCTGAGACGCTGTTTCAATTGTAATCGGACGGGGCACTTCCGTGGATCTCCGAACTGTCCCGCGAGCTCGAGACTGGCGACATGCAAGAAGTGTGGGAAACAAGGCCACTCTCAGATTTGCTGCAGAAGCGGACGTCCGAAGTCAGCGAAGTTCGTTGGAGGTACAGATGGCGAGGACTAACTGGAGCAAAACGGAGGCGACAACTCATTCAACATCGGAGCTGTAGGGTCTACATGTCTGTCTGTACCTCCCATTCTTATTGAAGTAGGAATCTTTAAAGAAGAGTGGCCGGACG
This sequence comes from Clathrina lutea, assembly GCA_028571005.1. Classification (NCBI taxonomy): domain Eukaryota; kingdom Metazoa; phylum Porifera; class Calcarea; order Clathrinida; family Clathrinidae; genus Clathrina; species Clathrina lutea. Next base: position 11,348 of record JAOWAR010150055.1, read on the forward strand.
CGTACGGCCCAAATATGTTATGAAAGAGAAATTTAGAAGACCTCGAAGCCGTGAAAAACCCGTAG
>JAOWAR010150066.1:1230-11411 GCA_028571005.1 Clathrina lutea
CACGTGGAGAGCAGGGAGGTGATCACGTGGAGAGCAGGGAGGTGATCACGTGGAGAGCAGGGAGGTGATCACGTGGAGAGCAGGGAGGTGATCACGTGGAAAGCAGGGAGGTGATCACGTGGAAAGCAAGGAGGTGACCCCATGGAAAGCAGGGAGGTGATCCCATGGAGAGCAAGGAGGTGATCACAATGGAGAGCAGCGAGTAATAGTTGCAGCAGTATGCTGGAGCTAAAATGCATGCAACACCTCCTTTTGTCAGATCTCAAACGCAGCTGACACCCTGTGAATAAAAGTCTAAGAATAGCGAATGTTCAGTTGCGTACTTGCTGCCAGTCTGCTGTTAATTTGCGGCGAAGAATTTCTGTAAGGTGAGGTCAGAGATCAATGCAGGGAATTTTGAATTTACAGCGATTAGACTGGCCAAAGCAAAATACATTTCAGTTGGGGCTGGAACAATAAGGCTTTCTTTCTATCAGGATCAATATGTCAACGGCTGGTCAGTGATGAGCAATTGGACAGAAAAAAAAGAAAGTGCTCTGCAAATACTCCAAAATGGTTGGATAAATGACAATAATATTGACTAATTGAGACTGAAATTTTTGAAAGAACTAACCCTCTCTTTCACACTCGAAGGAAAAAACATAACCACTGCCCAGACCAGCAATCGAACCTGTGACAAAACACACCTAGTGCCTAATGTGAAGCTCTACTGACCAAGAAACCATGGTGACGGCTGACTCACTCACTCAGAGAAGGGTCATAAAATTATTTCCAGTTGTCCTCTTCCCTTGTGGATTGAAGGGAATAGCTCCATTTAGTCATTATTGAAAATTTTGCAATGTTTCCCCGTTGATGGATTTCAGGGGAGCTGAAGGGTCGTAAAATAATTTCAGTTCCCCTTCTATCCTTGTGGACCCAAGGGAAGTGGGAACAGCACGCGTGGAATAGGGAAGGGACTTGATCGCTTCTCTGACTTGGTGAGTTGACCCGCACCCTAATGGCTTAGTTGGTAGAGCTACACACTAGACCTGTGTGGTTCCAGGTGCGATTCCTGGTTCGGTAGTGGCTGAAAACAGTACGGAAATGACACAAGTACATGGGTTATGATGAAACAGATTCTAGATGATGAAGCCATACTTCCCAAAAAACTTCGTTGTAACGTGAAAAATAACGTTCAAAAATGGTGGCGGTGTGTGGTACGCAAGCTTTCCTTTCATGCGACGAATTTTCACAAGCCTGTAATGCAGAGAATTGAACAAAATTATGACAAAACTCCATTTTCTCACCTTTTCATTTGAGGATTGTCTTTCACTTCACTGCACGATATTTTGCTCGTGTGTTGTTACACTTGCACCAGGCACGGCCAAGCAAATTGGCTGCTGCACACCATAAGCTACACACACACACACACCCACAAAAAAAAACACAGAATTAACATAAAATCTAAAGAAAACGAATCGAAGGTAAAGAAGTTGCTGACAACAAGATCACATTGATCACGACATGACATCACTTACTGCAAAATTCACCACGTCAATACATTTACAGAAACTTTCAGCTTTGAGTTCCCTTGCAATGTTCATCCACTTGAAAACTGACATGGTGTAAGCTAAGAACCTTCGAGAAGTGTCAGCCTTTTCACCCCGGCCTCTGCTGTCAGCAGCATGTTGCCGTGCATGTTGCCGTGCATGTTGCCGTGCATGTTGCCGTGCATGTTGCCGTGCATGTTGCCGTGCAGGTGGAAAGTAAACACACTGCACATGAAAATAGAAATTAGTACAAGAGATAAATGTAGTTTCTATCCTTCCTCTCCTCTTGTGTTGCTATGCAATCTCTTCTTGCGTTGCTTTGCACTCTCTTCTTGCGCTGCTTTGCACTCTCTTCTTGCGCTGCTATACACTCCTCCCTTCTTACATTGCTACGCACAGGGGTGTCCACTGGTGACAAACCAACAGTTGTGACCAGTAAGGACATAGACGGTGGCAACAGTTACACTGAATTTTGCTACACAGTATGTGATAGACTTTCTTATATTCTACTTTTTCAGTTAAACTAACATAGTGTACCTTAAGTTACTAAAAACTTCCAGGAAAACACCCAGGAGGTGCTTAGTGTATCCCAGGCCTACCCCCGGTGAGCCCCTATAGTATTTCCTGCAGGGCCGTGCATAGCTTAAATTATCACTCAAAGTAAGTTGCAGCACTGGCCAAAACAAAAAAAAACTGATATGTTTGTGACCGACTGTCCTCGTCAGCACAAAAGAAAAAAATCTATTCGAAGGGCTCTAACAAAATCTACCAAAGCAACAACTACAATGGATTGCACCCGATGTTCACAGTCTCTTCGTCGAGAAGAAAGCAAAAAACACAGGATGGGTTGACAGTTGATGTATGTGTACATGTGAGAGAAAGACAGAGAGAGAGAGAGAGAGAGAGAGGAAAGAGAGGAGGGTGAAGAGAAAGTCTCCTTGTCTGCTGGGCAATGCTTTATGTAAAGTTGTTGCATTAATCGCAACATTCACTCGTAACGGGCTTACTGATTGTGCCCGATGCATGGCAACCGTCACGAACTTTGCAATCGAATGACAAAGAACAACAGGCAAATATTGCGAAGTTATGGTTTGAGCCTCTCAGACAAGTCTCTGAACAAGTCCCGAGCATTATGCTGACACGTCGTCACAGACAATCATACACACACACACGCGCACACAAATGGGCGCTCGGGGGTGCCCCCGCAAGCAGACGCACGAGAGCACACACACAAACGCGCGCGCGCGCACACACACACACACACACACACACACACACACACACACACGCGGGCGCGCACACACACACACGCGCACACACACACGCGCACGGGCACGCACACACATGGCAACTACAAATTTTTTTTTGCCTGAAACTGTGCCATCAGTCAAGCAGAACAAAGACAAAGGCAAATGGAAAAAAATTTTTAAATCCCTACCAAACTGTGTGTAGACCTTTATAATGCATGTCCACACAAACTTACATCAAAACCAGAGAAAGTTCAAGAAACATTCACTCCTGAAAGTTTCACTGGCCTGGTACGGTGCACAGCAATTGTAGGTTGCAAGTCAGGGATCGAATGATGGCGGCCAAAGGATGCTTTGCTCAAAGACCTTTTGGCTACAAGCCGGGCACCCAGCTGTCCTTCGCATGAGTGCAGTGAAAAGTAAGTGGACAGAAGGAAGAAGCAGGTTCAAAAGAAGTCTAATTTAATTCCAGAGTAGAAAATAAGGCCAAGCGATTCCTAGAGTTGCCAAACAGCAAAACCGAGAGCAAATACGGAGGAGGAAAAAGGCTGGTCCCAAGAAAAACCCGCTCCAACATGGCCGCTAGCTATAGACGTAATAATCAACTTCCACTTGTCAATCTCTCTCTCTAACCCTTTTCGTGTTTCGCCTTGTAATCCGTTTCTCCCTCGTCTCTGAAAGGGGGCTGTCTGGAGTAATGAGATTCCCCCCCCCCCCACCCCTGACAGGACAAGTTGGTTATTTGTTGGCAGCTGTCCTTTACTGTACTTTACTGTGGTGAAGGTACAATTCCTGTTGGCATGAGTAGTACCTTTCGAACGGAATAGCGGTACCAAAATTAGCCTTTTCATAGGGAGAAGCTTGTATAGCACCAGACAATACAGGTGACCTTCCAAGTTCTGACAAGATTTTCAGCTGAACATCTGGAAAGGCATCGACAAACTTCGTTAACTGGTGTCTTCAGGGGTTTGTACCAGTTGAATCATTGTGACAAATGTGACAATCCACCAATAAGTGGAGAGCTTGTCAGAGGTTCAAGTGAAAGACATGCCACAACACGAAGGTTATCATTATTGTTTGGTGTAACACAAGCTGCTCTCTACTGAAAGGTTACTTTGGTGTTTCTTTGTTAAAGGGTCATACCAACAGGAGTCGCACCTTGACCACATGAGTACAGTAACAAATAGCTGCCAACCTACAAACCGACTTGTCCCTTCCGGGGCGGGGAGCTCACTATTCAAGCAAATACAGCCCCCTTTCAAAGATGAGGGAGAAATAGATTACTGGGGGCCCAGCACAGAAAGGTAACAGACTGCAAGAGATCGACACAGAGAGATCAACAGAGAGAAAGAGAGATTGACACCGAGCAAGAGAGATCGACACAGAGAATGATGATCGTTCAGGCTCACAACTGCGATGTACAACGGTTCTGTACATGGGGTTGCCAACAACACTACAGATGCTGACTGTGCAACATGTGAAAAAAAAAGGAGCTTCAGGAAGACCTTTCTGCAACTCTGGTTCAGTGAACGTGTTGTAATGTTAAACGCACGTTGTGAAAAGTCACTCGCCTCAAGATTTAGCATCTATACACAACCTCTGCATATAATAGTCACAGAGAAGCAGCGTTGATACAACAGCCACTTAGTCAGAACCACAATGAACTATTCAGTTTGAGCTGCTTTGCCATCCCTGGACAAGGACAGGAAGTCTGTTCGATGCTTTCAGCACTGACATGCTAAGTAAATGATCCTGTTTGGCCCTTTCCCTCCAGACAAGCAACTCAACAACACTATCCTAATCAATCGCTGTCTTCAAAGGTGTGCCTTCCGGAAATTCCATTTTGGAAGACTGCGACCATGATGCTCTCCTGCTGTCTTTCTCGCAGCCATGATCGCAATCGCACAGGCAGTACCAGTTCGCTATACTGGGCTTCCAACTCGCTCGCAAGAAATACCCCTACACCCGCTACCAGCGTGTTTCCCCCAGAGAAGCCTGAAACGACCTCTCTGCCGGAACCAACACTTCCTACTGCCAACACACTACAGTCTCTCTTTCAATCATCTCCTCTCTACTTTGCAGCTCACACATTTTATAATCTCCCACTACACTTACAAAACATTTTCTGAACTCAAATGAAAAACACAATAGCACATGCTCTGTTACACCTGCCCCTGTTTGCACCATCATAATTATCTGATCAGTGTCTGTTCTCTCCTTCTCCCTCCCTATCATCGTTTCCCTAACTTGTAATCTTGTTTCAGGCTCCATAGCCTTTCTGCAACTCTTCAACAATCAAAATTCAATCACGGAGGGTTTCTTCTTCCCAATGACATGAACCTCGAACCCAGACAATCTTAATTTGTTCAAAGCATCTATTAACACTAGAAGCAGTTAGCATAGACATGTAGAGATTGTCAAGAAACTATGCTGACAACAGACTCACACGCGGCACCAGCCACAGATCTCCTTAGGCTGCCCGGTCCGGACTTTTGGGCCGATTCATGAATAAGTTCTGTGAAGAAATTCCTGGCAGCTGATTGGGTTTCTGTTCTGAATGTTGATGTCATCACGCAAACTGACGCATCTAGCCCGGCACAAGACCGCGTCGACCATGCATGTGCAATGCGCATGCAACACCATAGCATACATGCATGCATGTGGATGACTGAAGCTTTTAGCTGCCTAGATTCTGATATCAAAATGCGAAACTGCGGCCAAACAGTCCGGACTGGACAACCTAAGGTGTCCTGAAATTATGGCATCAATCAAGCAGGACATTGGCAACTGAAAAACGGAAAAAAACGCCACTGTTTTGCTGTTTTGTTTTATTTAACGACTTCAGTACAGCTCTGGAGAGAAACTGGCCAGGTAATCGCCATAATGAGGAACTTCCAAACACACTGTACTGGAAGGACTACTCCACAACGATTCAGGGAAACTGCCTTCACCTTAATCAGTTGGTAACTAAAGGTGAACACAGTTTTACCCCACTGTTTGAGAGAAAAATTGCTTCAGAATGGTGAGTTGGGAAATACCTCATGATTTAGAGTACAATCCACACACACGAACAGAGTTGAAATTTGTGTCAAGTTATTTTTTCTTGTCAAAAAAAGGTTAAGAACAGTAGTTCTTAGGATAAAAAGTGAGCAATGAAAAAGGATGGTGATCAGAACAGAAGAGAAAACATCAGTTAAGGAGATCGAAACATTTCTCCTGGAGCAGCTGCTCTCCAAAAGCAACAATGCCCTTGATATGCTCAAGGAGGTCCTCCGTGAACTCCGACCCCACGTTCTTGACACATGCATTGAACCCAAGGGAAAGATAGTGGAACTGGAAGGGCTGCTATGCATGTCCTTCTCTGACGCCCAATCCCAGCACATCATCCTCAAGCCAATGTCGTGGCTGGGTGAAAAAGGCAACGTAAAGGCCAGTGAACGCTCGCCAAACATTGTTATCGTATTCAATCAATTTCGATTCCGACCCGAAAACTGAAGCCAACCCACCCCCTGCTCGAGACGCCTTTCCACCGCCCTCCTCTAACACCTCTAATGCAGCTTGCACATCCGCAACTGAGACCCTAGGCCGTTCCCATGTTCACCAAAAAACACCAAATCAAACACCACACTCGCACGAAGCGCTGCTATTTGGGGAGGCCCTGGTCATGGGAAGATGGCCTGCTGTGTTAGCATCGCAGTACGTCACTCCGCTGATAGCTATGGCCCTTCTTCAACGTTCTCCTGCTCAAGCTTCGCCAGCATCTTGTGCAAACCGCAATATGCCTGGCGCAGCTGCTTGGCTACCTACTGCCAGACCTTTCGCAAGGTCAGTGCAGAGACTTCGCTTCCAGTCTTGAAGCTTGTCATGGCCAAGGCGTCCTCATTCTCAGTTAAGCTGAATTTTGCTGCACAGCATGTGACAGTTAGTTCAATTGAATTTTGTTGCACAGCATGTGACAGTTCAATTGAATTTTGGTGCACAGCATGTGACAGTTCAATGGAATTTTGTTGCACAGCATGTGACAGTTCAATTGAATTTTGCTGCACAGCATGTGCCAGTTCAATGGAATTTTGTTGCACAGCATGTGACAGTTCAATTGAATTTTGTTGCACAGCATGTGACAGCTCAATTGAATTTTGCTGCACAGCATGTGACAGTTCAATGGAATTTTGTTGCACAGCTGCAGCATGTGACAGTTCAATTGAAGTTGCTGCACAGCATGTGACAGTTTAATTGAATATTGCTGCACAGCATTTGACAGTTCAATTGAATTTTGTTGAACAGCATGTGAAGACTAGATTCTTTTACCTTCTAGTTTTTCACTTCTACTAATAAAATGTACCTTACCCATGATGGTGATGAACCCCCACCCTGACAAACACCTGGAATGCACCAAGTGCATACAAAGTTTACCCCTAGTGAACCCCCTACAGGGCTCCCCTTCAGGGGTGTGTAAAGCTAATCACTCAAAGTAAGTTGCAGTGCTGGAAAAGAAAATTTAAAAAATTTAAAAAAGACTGATTGTATCGTGACGCACTGTCATCGTCAGCAGAAAACGAAAAGCATCTTTTCAAACCATTCCGACAACTCCAACTAGAAATATAAACAAAGCAACTGCTACAATGGATTGAGCACAATGCTTACAGCAGTCTCTTCGTCGTGAGAAACGTGCAGGATGAGCAAGAAACACAGGATTGGGGTTAACAGTCGACATGCACCTGCACAAGAGAGCGAGAGCGAAAGAGAGAGAGGGATCGAGAGAGGGAGAGAGAAAGGAAAGAGACAAAGAGTGAGAAAGAGAGCGTGAGAGAGTGGGAAAAGAGGAGAGAAAGAGAGAGAAAGGAGAAAATGCTGAAACTATGAACTACAGACCCGGCCGGCATCGTATGTATGTCTTTCTTCCTTTTTTTTTTCTCTTAAATGTAATGACAAATACTTAAACAGAATATTTTTCCTCCTACGTATGGTCTTAGGCTGGAAATCTGAGCAGAGGCATGAAAGCTGAAATGTCATCAACTCAATCAAAATGCAAGTTGATGGACATGGACAAAGCATCTGCTCCAATTAATGCTCTCCCCAAGAAACAACTGGGCTTAGATGTCAGGAAACAAACACAAAATCCATGAGCAGGAGAGGAGAAGACAGACTTCCACCTTGTTTTTTTTAGCAATGTTTTTGAAACCTTATTTGCAGCAAGCAGGATCGCAACAATCACTCGTAACAGTCTTACTGGTCGTCAACGGTGCCTGGCAACCATGCTGTACTCTGCAATCGAACGACAAAAAATATTTCAAAAAACTAGCAAAGATTGCTAAGTTACGGTCAGAGCCTTCCAGACAAGTATCTGACCTAGTTCTGAGCATTATGCAGACACACCACAGACAGTCACACACATGCACACACAAACACATACACACAGCCACAAGTTGTTTGCCTGAAATGTGGCATGAATTGACCAGAACAAAGACAATGAAAAAACAACAAAAAAGATTAGAGAAGATAAGTGTTAAGTGATGTTACACGCTTCATGCTACTTTCTCACACTAAGTGTCGATGCATGCATATTTTGTTAGTATTTAGCACTTGCTTATCATTTCACACATTACACCCACAACACTTTCTCAACACTGACGTCCTTCACCCCGTGTACACATAAATTACCTCATTTCGTGTTGTTAGTTCAGTTCCCTGAGATTTGCCACTGATGAGATCAGGTCGAAAGCGCTATGGCAGAAGTTAAATCTAGTTTGTGTGGCGTATTATTTATGTCAATCATGAGTGATCACTCTGGGTGAGCGAGGAATTAATTTGAGAGAGAGAGAGAGAGAGAGAGAGAGAGAGAAGATTATGACTGTGGCACACACCCAGAACAACAACCAATACTCAAAGATTTGATGAAAAGCAACTCCAGACAAACTCCAAACGAACAAAACCAAAGCCCAAAACTATCAGAGTGACTTGGCCTAAATAATGACAAACAGGATAGAGCTTCACACCTTCCTGTCCTACAGGTGAAGATAAGTCACATATGGCACTAGACCTGCTAGGATTGATAATGTCATATAGTATTGGTAGCGGACCATGAGTAATTGCACGTATGCCATTTTCGTCTTGGTTCTATCATGAATTTGTGACTTGGAACTTCATTGGATGATATCACCACTGCTGACCAAATGCTTCAGAGGCCTCATGTTTTTGTTGTTGTTTTCATTGTTGTTGTTGTTGTTGTTGTTGCTTTTGTTGTTGCTGCTGCTGCTGCTGCTGTTGCTGCTGCTGCTGCTGCTGCTACTACTCAGGCTTCAGTCCAGGAATGAATCTCCTGGTACACGAATATGCTGTTTTGGCGTTGCGAAAGCTCACTTATCAAATGCCAGAGGCTCAGCAAGCTGTGCTTCAGTCCAAGAAGCGGGGGAGCTCTGTGACCACTCTCTTAGATCTGGCCACATCGTACAGCTCTTCAACACCACATGCCCACTGCTGCTCTTACATCGGCAAGCCCGTTGAAAAGTTGAATGAAGGTGGTCAAGAACTGTACAGCATTGCAGGTAGTCGCAAGCTGGCAGGCAAGGTAAGAATATCAGGTGGATAAAGATTGTGCTGATAAAAATTATTTTGAACTTGTAGTCTGCTCCCAATGTAGTAAATTGACAGTTTGGGCTACATTGTGTGTAAGCCTTCTTCACGTAGGTATATCGGAGGAATGAGATGGAGCTACCGAAGCTGGCTTATAATTTAACAGTTTGTTTTCTTCACCCATCGTATATTCTGAACCAAAGCATGTAGCATTTGAAGTTGTAGTGGGGTGCAATTTGATTGCGTAGTTGTCGTAGCAATAATGCGTGCCATTAATTTAACCAAACTTTTGTGGCTTTGAAAATTCCAATGGGGCAACCTTTCCGGGGTTTTTCGAGGCCTGTCCTCCTCAGCAGGAAACCAGAAATGTCACTACTCACAGATGAGGATGAAGCAATTGAGAGAACCGTTGGCAACAGTGGTAAAACGAAGGCGTAGTTGTTCTTTTTCAAAGCAACAGTGCACTGCATGCTTGTGGGTCGTACAAGCTTATGAGAGCTTTTGTAAACTCTCGGCGAAGTTGTTTGCTGGGATGCTAGTTGCCTGTATTCACTATAGACTGATTATTGGTATTGTTTACAAGAGAATTTTGCAGCTTTCCATAAAAATCGACACTGGCTCTTTCCATGATCATGTAAATGAATCTAAAGGAATAGAATTTAGTAGATTGCCGTAGAAAATACCATGTAGCTTTATTAAATGGGTCCAAACTATTAAAACTGATGTAGCGAAATATTCATTGAGCCATTAGGCTATGAATGGAGAGTTGTTGGAAATCCACAAGGTTTATTGGATAGGGGCCGATATGCCTCGCCCCCCCACCCCCACCCCC
>JAOWAR010150088.1:0-11409 GCA_028571005.1 Clathrina lutea
CAGTCTGGAAGGTCCCGGGTTCAAATCCTGGCTGGGCCAAGTGGTACATTTTTCCAGATCTCACGACTCACTTTCCCTTTTTCGGAATTTTTGTTCTCCGTGCTCATTTGGTATTTCTTTATGTTTACTTTTACTTTTAATTTTTCAATGCTTGCTTTGTTAAAGGAAGGCAAGCTTTACGCTCTCGTGCGGGCAATCACCATAGCCGAAATGAAATCTTTATCAGCTCTCATGAACGTGAGAGAGAGAGAGAGAGAGAGACAGGAGAGAGAAAGAGAGAGAGAGAGAGAGAGAGAGAGAGAGAACGAGCAAAGAAAATCCATGGGCAAACCAGCAATCGAAGCCAGGAGGCTGGATTTATGTTCCAAGACTCTACTGACTGATTCTTCTCACCCATTTCAAACATTATATTTTATATTTGTTATTTTAAATTTAATTTTTTTTCTTCATTGATTTTTATCTCCCTCTTGAAATTATTCACTTTTATTTTTACTTTCAACTTTTTTGCTTTTCCTTTAGATGTGTTATTTTACAAGATGAGAGAAAGGTGGTGTACGTGTTTCTCCGAGTTTCACGGACGAAAAAATCGCCGATCTTCAGGCATTGTACAAAAAGAACACAAAACCTCAACTTAAGAAGGGTTTGGGGTGCTAAGGGAAATGCGCAAGAAAATGGTAAAAGGTGGGAGAGCTCTAAAACTGCTAAAGGTGGTAAGAATAGCGATAAGTGTGCGATGGAGATGTGCAGGAGTTGGGATGCTAAACAGGAGAAGAAAGGCTGTGTGTATGTTACAGGCAGTGTAAGGAAGTGTACATTTTAGGTGGTGTAAGAAAGACTGTGCATGCATGTTAGGGCGGTGGAAAATTGCGGAGGAAAGAGCTTTTCTCACGGCAGCACTAAGAGACAAGTTCTGTCCGCTTGTTTAGAGACCGGCTCTTGTCTGCTCTGATTATGGCTAGCGTTTCCGCTAAGCATAGGATGCACCTTTTTGCCGAATTCCGATACGCCTTGGCCTTCTTGTGCACTGACCACTTGATGTCAAAGCTGGTATGCTTGTCTTTCAGGGACCTGATGTGCTTTCAGAGGGCTGTGCTGTAGAGATATTTCTTGTCCCACATAGACTGCTGGTAGGTGTAAAAGTACTGCTCAAAAGTAGCTGCTGTTAGGCCGGTGTACTCCTTTTGGTCTTCCTCTGTCTTGATGGTCGCTTTGTTTACTATTGATCGTGCTCGGCAGGCACCGTTCAATGGGGGACTTGTGATTGAGCTCTACCTGTCAGCAGGTATCGAGAACTATCCACCCGTTAGGACTCTCAGACCCTTACCTGCACTATGTGTTACTTTATTTGTTTGTTTTATACATTTGTTTATTTCATTATTTTGTCTTTATCTTCTATTTCATTTTTAGTTCCTTAATCATTTTTTGCCTTTTCTCTTTATTTTCTTCGTTTTCATCTTTTTATTTTTATTTCATTTATTCATTTTACCTTATCAAACCCTTCCGAAGGCTAAATCTTCCCTGTACTACCCTCCTATTCATCTCTCTTGCTCTCCCTTGCTGGAAATGCGTACACCTAAAACGGATTGCTGCCAAGCTATGCGCTACCTACACAAGAGTTGGACACTTCGAGTACCATAACAGCATCATGACTTTGAATTCAAACGATCGATTTCAACGGCTGCCAGCGGTCATACACTCGCTTCTTTTCGTCTCTTTTTTTTGCTTTATCTGTACAGCCCTGGGACTCGTCATCCTTTAGTGCCTGTTTTGAGATAGCTCCTGAAACAGGTGGGCACAAAGGTAACATATTGCAATCCTGAAAATCTTCGTAAGCGCAAAAATTTCGTAAATTTGGGTGAACACTTTTCCGTAAGTGACAAATTTTCGTAACTTTGTAGTCAGTAGTAAAAATCGGCGGTGGCAGCAAAGCAACAGCTGATTCGGCAGGTCTTCACTGCCACACCAGTAGTCTACAATGTAGTATTACGTTAATGCTTCGATGGGCTTGTCGACTGGTAGATGGATCTACATGTACTACGTGGTCGCGACACATTGATGGACACTTCTGCCAGCCGTTCAGCCACCCAGGATGGGGTAGGTGGTAGTATGAGTACATTTTACATGTTCTGTGCGACGTCAACAAATCTAGTAAGCCATTAAATTTTGCAACTTTTGCTGATTTATGAATATTACCAAATCGAATCGCTTACGAAAATTTCCAGGATTACAGAATGTGAGAATGAGAATACAAAGAAATTACACCGGGAGGGCTGGAATCTGTGGCGCCATCACCCAGCAGAGCCCGAATGCCACGATTGTGACTGCTCTGCCATTCGGCCAACCTCCAGGATACGGGCATAGAGGTGTCTAGGTTTCGTGTAGAATTTTTTCTTGTATCGGGATGACAGTGCTTCAACTGATGAAACAGGCCTTCTGCAGCTGTTGAAACTCTCTATTTTGGGTTGCTGACAAGTTGCATTTCACCTTTACTTCTAGTCTAACTATACTTTTACATCAATTATGACACACACACACACACACACACAACCCTCGTCGACGTGAAGCCTCACTTTTTTTCCGTTCTTGCCAGCAGCTCTATCTTTCCAGTTTCATTTGACACACACACACACACATCCATGCACGTACGCACGGACACACACACACACACACACACACATCCATGCACGTACGCACGGACACACACACACGATTCAGACAGCCGCAAGCGGTTGCAACCTCTTTTCTTCTATCTTTTTCCTCGCCTCCTTTTCCTTACCCTGTACATCCCTGGGACCTGTTGTCATCCCTTCGTGCCCCATCCTGTGGTGAGATAGGTCCCGAAACAGGTGGGCACAGAAATGTCTAAGTTTCTTGTAGGAGTTTTCTTGTATCGAGATGACGGCGCCTTGACTGAAGAAACAGGTTTTCTGCTGCTCTTGTAACATTTTATTTTGCATACTGACAACCGAATCACATTTCACCTTTCTTCTAGTCCAACTACAAATTGACACACACACACACACACACACACACACACACACACACACACACACATCTCGATCATCCATATAGGAAGCGAGCGGCGAACTTCAATTTGAATTACTTTGATGGCATCCGCTGGACTGGTGGTGTTTCTTGTTCTGCGAAGATCGTTGTAAGTGTTTTTCCCCTTCTTTCCCCTACTTCCCTACTCTCCTCCCTCCACACTTTGTTTTGTTTCTAGTTTGCCCTGTCCTGCCCTTCACTTTGGCTCTTCCCTCTCGGCCTATGCCAGAGATGCGTATACAGGATTGCTGCCAAGCTAAGCGATACATACGCTAGAGTCGGGGGCTTTCCACGCCGTATCATAACGACACCGCAAGGTTCAAAATGATAAGTTCAAAAGCTGCCAGTGGTCATACACTGTTCTTCCTTTCTTCCTTTGTTCTTTTCTCTCGCCTCTTTTGCTTATTCTGTACGGCCCGGGGACCCGTTTTCATCCCTTAGTGCCCTATCCTGTCTTGAGATAGGTCCCGAAACAGGTGGGCATAGATGTGTCTAGGTTTCTCGTAGGGTTTTTTTCTCTTGTATTGGGATGATGACGCTCAACTGATGAAACTGGCCTTCTGCTGCTATTGTAACTTTTTATTTTGCTCACCTACAACGTGAGTCGCATTTCACCTTTCCCTCTGGTCCTGCGTTGCTATGTTAAACTTTTTGACACACACACAAATTTCAACAGCTGCCAGCGTTCATAAACTCCTTTCTCTTTTTCCCCCTTCTCATCCTCGATTCTCTTTTCCTCCCTTCTTTCTTTCTCCTTGTCCTCTTTCTCTCGCCTCTTTTTGCTTAATCTGTACGGCCCTGGGGCCCGTTGTCATTCCTTAGTGGTCTATCCTGTCTTGAGAAAGGTCCTGAAACAGGTGGGCATAGAAATGTCTAGGTAGGATTTTTTTCTTTTATCGGGATGACAGTGCCTCCACTGACAAAATGAACCTTCTGCTGCTCTTGTAATTTTTTTTGCATGCTGACAAGTTGCATTTTTACACACAAACACACACACATGCACGCACACAACATCAAACACCACCACGCTGTTATTATTCACCACTGATATTTTGTGGATGTACAATCGTAAACTTCTTATCGTTGCAGTGCCATTCGCGGGCATTGTCTTTCTGCCCTCCAACCTAAGGAGGCTGGCCGGCCGTGCGCTCTTGAACTTGGACAGCAGGATCGGCACATTGTGTTTACTGCAGAAACTCACAATTTCCCGACTGGTGGGTACTTCTTTGTCAAATTGCAGCTTCGATCATTTTTGGAAGTTGTAATGTCTTTCCCTCCTTGCATTTTAGTTCACAGTAGTTCTTTCTTCCTTGCCAGTTTTTGCTATGTGAATGGCAAAGTCGGTGGATTATTGCAGGCTGGCGTGTTTGTCAGGTGACATTATAGTTTTTAAATCCCCTCCCCCGATCGATAGCTCATAAAGAAGTGGACTTTAGTTTGTCTCTTCATCGATATCGTGCCTTATACTCTTTGCTTGGAGTATCTTTGAAGAGTCGTGGTCCTCCTTACCCTCACCCCTTTCAGTTTTGAAAAACTGCAGACTGCTCGAAAGTCAGTCTAGACAGCGTGGGCTCTATAACTAAGATCTCTCTCTCTCTCTCTCTCGTTTCCAGGAGTGGCACCATTTCCAGGTGCGACAACCGGCACTGGTGGTCGTATTCGTGATGTCCATGCCACTGGCCGTGGTGCTCACACCATTGCTGGCACTGCTGGTTACTGCTTTGGAAATCTGAGCATTCCAGGTAGGATGATGAATGCACCAGGCAGCGTCTCGGTTGTTTCGGATCTATGGTCACCTTTGGGTGGTCAGATATCCTGCCTTTCTTTTCCGAGGGTGTTTGATGACAAACTGATTCAAACTGCCTCATTCCAGCCACCCCTTCCATTGCTTTCACTGAAAAGATTATTGTGTTGCACAGTACATTGCATACTATTGCAGATTGACCTCTGCGGGCAACATGGTTCCATGGGACCATGACTCTGATGTATTATGTACATCGAAGGTTGTGGCAGTGAGAAGGACAAAAAAAGAAAAGTTTGATTGCACTTCAGATCGCGAGAAATGGCTGTGACTCAAGAACAACAACAAAGGGCTGACTCGTGAAATTCTTTAGTTTATTATTTTGTGTTTATTTTTATTTTTTACTAATTCAATTAACGCGAAGAGAGCAAAAATCAGACTAACGTCAGTCACTGCACTTCTGTCATAATCAACTAAATCATCACCGGCTAGTGTTGCAAGGTTATGTAGATAGCTGAGGATAGAATGAGTCCTTAGTGCAATCAAATGCATGGATCAATTCAGATAGGGTTCCTTTACCGCCAATGGTTCCATCAGGGGTAAAAGAAAAAGAAGCGTGCATGAATTGAAAAAAAAAAAAAGCCATTAGAAAGAGAAAACAATTCTGAATTCCACTATTTGATTTCAGGAGTTATCTTATGATGTGTGGTTTAGGCTTCCTTTCTTTTAAAGTCTTGTCTAAGACAAACTGTCTTCATTCTTTCTTAGGCTATGACTTGCCATGGGAAGACGACACTTTTTCGTATCCAAACAACTTTGCGTCACCGCTAGACGTGGCGGTTGAGGCCAGCAATGGCGCGTCTGACTACGGCAATAAGTTTGGCGAGCCCGTGCTATGTGGCTTTGCTCGGTCGTTTGGCCTGCGCTTGCCCAGCGGTGAGCGGCGTGAATGGGTCAAGCCGATCATGTTTAGCGGTGGGATCGGCAGCATGGACGGTCGACATATCAAGAAAGTCAGCCCCGACCCGTCCATGCTGGTAAGAGCTTGTCTAACCAGCAGAGAAGGTTCGCTGAGGCTTCTGCTCAAGTTTAATCTCTGTACCTCAAGGCAGATTTTGTTCTTCTTTTCTCGTCGTTTTGGTTTTTCTTGTTTCTGTTTTTTGTTTGCTGTCATTTTTTTGCCTTCTTGCATGTTCCTTCATAAGCCAATGAAAGCGGAGTTCTTCTCTTTAAGGCTCTTTCATATTGTGTTTGGCACCCAAACGGGCAGGAGAAGAAACAGAATGGAAATGGGCTCGAACCTGCGGCGCTTGTGTTTTGTATGGGTTCAGTTTTAGTGTGCCATAATTGGCAATGTACATGTTGTGTCAGTGAATAACATGGAGTTGGTCTGTAAAATTCCCGCCATAAACCAATTTGCTCTTTTTTTTTATTTTATTTTTTTTATCAATCATGTGCTTTTTGTTGTATGCTTATTGCTTTGGTAATCCAAAGCAAACATCGTCATTGAGGAAAAAGGCGAAAAAAGCATTCTCCCTTTGCATATCAGGACAAACTTGTGCTTCTTTTTCTTCATTTTGGTGCTTCTCAAGGTTGTGAAGATCGGCGGTCCAGTCTATCGTATTGGTGTGGGTGGAGGAGCCGCCTCGTCGGTTCACGTCCAAGGCACGCAGGCCAGCGACTTGGACTTCGGTGCAGTGCAGCGAGGAGATGCTGAGATGGAGCAGAAACTGCAGAGAGCCATTCGTGCATGTGTGGAGCTCGGAGACAAGAACCCGATCTGCAGCATTCATGACCAGGGCGCTGGAGGAAATGGTATGTTCTTCTATCACTGTTTAGAAAGCTCTTGGTGGAAAGCTGTTTCCACTGGGAGCTTCTTCCTTCCAGTTTGTCAGTGGCAGTTGAGTTTCATTTTAATCCCCCATCCCCCAGTGTCTCTCATGCTGCCACACCAACTTCCCTAGCCTGTCAGCTGTCCACGCAAGTTCTTTGCCTTGGTTTTTCTTCTCTTTGGACATGGCTTGTGTGCTTTGCTGATTATATAACAGGCAACGTGCTTAAGGAGCTGGTTGAGCCATGCGGTGCTGTCATTGACACATCCAAGTTTCAACTTGGTGATCCAACGGTGTCGGTTCTTGAGTTGTGGGGCGCAGAATACCAGGAGAGCGATGCGCTGCTGGTGAGGGAGGAAGACCAGGCTGTACTGCAGCAGATCTGCGACCGAGAAAAGGTTGGTAACAGTCAACGTAAGCAGGCTGGATGAACCTGGCTGATCTCTACAGTGTTTTTTTTTTTCTTCCTTCCCCGCCGTTATTGGATTGTTGGATTAGCATTTTCTTCTTCATACTGTTCTCTTAAAGGCAGGCTGCAGAGAAACCACCCATGCCTTTTCTTCCCTTCTTTGTCTTCTGCTCTCTCTCTCTCTCTCTCTCTCTGTCTCTGTCTCTTGTGCCATTTCATACCTTTCTCTTTGCCGTTCTTCTCATTCCAGGTTCCTGTGTGCTTCGTTGGAAAGGTGGCCAATGATGGTCGTCTTGTGGTGGAGCACATTCAACAGCTGGAGAAAGGAGAGGGTGAGAAGCGAGCACAGATCGTGACACGACCTGTTGATCTGGAACTGGAGTGGGTACTTGGGCAGATGCCTCGTAAGGTGTGTTTTTCTCTTTCAACCTTGATGTTTTCTCTCTCTCTCTCTCTCTCTCTCTCTCTCTCTCCCTACCCCCACCCCCTTCCCTAAATGCTTCGCTCGTCTGTCACTTGCCATGCAGGTGTTTCAGTTGCAGTCTACTCAAAGACGGCACCAGCCTTTTGCCCTGCCAGAAGGTGAAACTCTTCGCAGCACTTTGGAGCGTGTTCTTCGATTGCCGTCAGTAGCTAGCAAGCGCTATCTCACCAACAAAGTAAGCTTGTGCCGCTGTGCCATGTCATTTCCTTTTATGGCGGTTTAAGGCATTGCAATGCTTTGACGTCCTTTTTTCTCTTGTCATCTCCTGTGGTGCCTCAACCTGAATGCTTCACGTTTAGATGACTTAACTTTTGTATGATTGATGGTGACAGAGTGTGTGCAGCTAGGGATCGATCGCACAGGACCAATCACAGCGCACTACAAGCCTTCGTCGGCTCGCCAACCTCTGTGTAGCTTTTGGTACATAGCATGTCGATCAACTGAAGATACGCAAACACTCATGTGCACAGCCACTGAGAGCACAACGGCTTGATTTCTATAGTTTCTGGAGAAAAAAAAAACCGTGGCAGTAGCTCTTCGGTGCTTATCTCAATCCAGAGAGGCAAGGAAGGCAAGGACATAAAAAGCTAGACTTCGTCTTCTAGTCTTCCGTGTGTCTTCTGTTCATGTCTCGGCACTAGGTCTGATGAGCAGTGTCCGTGCCAATTTTTAGTTCTATTTTTCTCCCCGTATTGTGAAATAAATATTTCGTGTGCTTTCTAGGTTGACCGAAGTGTGACTGGTCTTGTAGCTCAGCAGCAGTGTGTCGGTCCACTCCACACTCCGGTGGCTGATGCTGCTGTCGTCACCTTGTCACACTTCAGTGATGCTGGAGCGGCGACAGCGATTGGAGAGCAGCCCATCAAACAGCTTGTCAGCCCAGCAGCTGGGGCTCGCATGGCCGTCGCCGAGTCCTTGACAAACCTTGCCTTCGTCAAGGTGAGCGAGTCTGACAGATGCTGGCACTTGCAGACAGTTCAAAAGGATTCATTTTTGTTTCTATGGTAATCGGGTTTCTAATTGACTGATTGATGGTCACGTGTTGCAAATTATTTCATGATGAGGCCGGACTCCTGTTCCAGCCGAGTAGAGGTCTTTGTAATTCGCAGCTGTTCATGGGATCAACTTTTTGTCCTTTTTTTTTCGTTTTGCGTAATGTGTTTCTCTCTCTCTCTCTCTCTCTCTCTCTCTCTCTCTCCCTCTCTCTCTCTTTGTTTGTTTCTAAGTGGGCCCGTGTGAAGTCAAATCATACCTTCAGGCAGCTGGCATGATCATGGAAATCATGCCATCTTCGGGTAGCGCCTTCAGGCCCTACCCTCAGCTGCCATGATTTTATGATCATGCTGCCGCCTCGGGTATGATTGTATAGTTGTTTTGGTGAAGGATTGTGTTCTTCTGGTTATTTTTTTTCTTGTGATGCTCGGGTCACGAAGATAGGCTTCACTGCCTCTTGGACTTCCTTGTTGACTAGTGGATTTGACACTTGAATTTTGGCTTTCTATTTCTCGTGTGTGTCGCTTGTTCCTGGCACAGATCAGTGATCTTCGTGATGTCAAGTGCAGTGCTAATTGGATGTGGCCAGCTAAGCTACCTGGTGAAGGTGCCACCCTGTACGAGGCTTGCGAGGCTATGTGTGAGTTCATGGGAGAGGTGGGAATCGCCGCTGACGGTGGCAAGGACTCGCTCAGCATGGCAGCGTTTGTTCGCGAGGAGGGTGGCTCAGTGAAGGCGCCAGGATCATTGGTCATCTCCACGTACGCACCTTGTCCTGACGTCAACATCAAGGTCACGCCGGACTTTAAACCTGTCGCTGACAGTGTACTGTGCCTCATCCAGTTGTCATCACAGGCTCGCCTTGGAGGCAGTGCTCTTGCGCAGGTGAGGAGACGGGGTTTGCACATCCTAATACTCAGCGGATGACCTTTCTGTTGGATAAGATTGCACAGTAAAAAAACAGACGGAAAAGAAAGAAGAGACAACAAGAAGGGATAAATGACACTTTGTCTTTTCGTTCTTTTTTCTCCGCCCGTTCTTTATTAATGTTCAGTCTTTGCTGTATGGTCTCTTTAAGGTAAAGGTTACATCCTGAGGCCAAGGAATTATCGCGTGATAAAGACCGGTTAAAAAACCCGATACGCAGCAGAGGGTTTTTCAGAGGTGTTTATGCGATTATTCTGAGGCCAAGGGATATAACCTATTTCTTTGGCCAATGTTACATGCGATAAAGAAAGTATAAATCAATTTAGTTCAGTGGCAAAAATTAGCTTGTCATCTTCCCGTTTGTGCTTGTTTCTGTATTAAAAAGCAGAAGTCTTCTTTGTCAATTGAAATGCATAATTATGCACTTTTTGTACTCTCTTCATGTGTTTCGTTTGTTCTTCAGGTGTACAAGGCCTTGGGTGATGTCAGCCCAGACGTGGACAAGCCAGAGCTCCTGGTGTCTTTGTTCAATGTGACACAGGGCTTGCTGGCCAAAGGCCTTTTGCTGGCAGGTCATGATGTGAGTGATGGTGGTGTGATCACTGCTGTGCTGGAGATGGCCTTCTCTGGCAGCGTCGGTGTCCACCTGACCCTGTCGTCACCGTGGGAGGTGTGCTATGAGTTCCTCTTTGCTGAGGAGGTGGCCATCGCTGTCCAAGTTGCAAAGGAGAATGTGGACGTGGTGAAGGAAACATGTGCTAACGCCAACCTCGTCTGCTCTGTCCTTGGCAGCGTGGGCGGCACTGATATCAGTGTTGACATCGCTGGCCAGACTGCACTCTCTGAGTCCGTTGCTGTTTTGCGGGATGTCTGGGAGGCAACCAGCTTCGAGCTTGAGCTACGCCAATGTAATCGCAAATGTGTCACTGAAGAGCGAGCTTCGCTTCATGAACGCTCTGCCCCCAACTGGCAGGTCAGTTTTGACTTGAAGCCTGTCCTTCCAGTTCCTCCTCACCAAGTCAAGGTGGCCATTGTGCGTGAGGAAGGCAGCAACGGCGATCGAGAGATGGCTAGCGCTTTTTTCAAGGCTGGGTTTGAGGTCCACGATGTCACCTCTCAGGATCTGTGCCGTGGTGACATATCCCTGGACCAGTTCCGTGGCGTGGCCTTTGTTGGTGGCTTCAGTTACGCCGATGTCTTGGGCTCTGCACGAGGCTGGGCCGCAACTCTTCTCTATAACGAGACAGCATGCAAGGAGCTGCAAGCGTTCCACTCGCGGAAGGACACATTCAGTCTTGGTATTTGCAATGGCTGCCAGCTAATGGCACAGCTTGGCTGGGTTGGTGGGGAGCAGAGTGTTGAGAATGGCAGCTCGGCTTCACAGCCTCGGGCAGGTATTTGCTTCACACACAACACGTCTGGACGCTACGAGTCACGCTTTGTGAACGTCCGCATCGAGAGCAGCCCAGCCATCATGCTCCAAGACATGGCAGGCAGCAGCCTAGGTGTGTGGGTTGCGCATGGCGAGGGCCGGCTTGAAGCCGAGGCCAGCGCAGTATGCAGTCTGCTCGATCAGGGTCTGGCTGCCGTGCGCTATGTTGATGACCAAAACCAAGTCACTGACAAGTACCCACTCAATCCGAACGGCTCGCCGTTTGGCATTGCTGGGCTTTGCTCGCAAGATGGCCGACACCTGGCCATGATGCCTCATCCGGAACGAGCCTGCCACCTATACAACTGGCCGTGGGTACCACACGGCAACTCATGGCCTGTGTCGCCATGGTTGCGAATGTTCCAGAATGCCCGGCAATGGTGCGACACCACTGCATGATGATCACACAACACTCTCTCTATCTCTCTCTCCCTCTCTCCCTCTCTCTCTCTCTCTCTCTCTCTCTCTCTCTCTCTCCCCCCTCCTCCCTCCCCTCTCCCCCTCCCCCTTTCTCCCCCTTCTCCTCCTTTTCTTTCCCTTCTCCGC
>JAOWAR010150099.1:0-18562 GCA_028571005.1 Clathrina lutea
GTATTTGACTGTTTTGACCAAATCGCCCATCTCACCAAAGCTTTTCCTTTGGATCCGGGCGATATTTTATTCACAGGAACCTCATCAGGAGTCGGTTTTGCTATGGTTCCTCCACAGTATCTCAAGCCTGGAGATGTGGTGCGCATCGAGATTGAAAAACTAGGATATATTGAAAACAAGACGTTCAAAGAAGAAGCACAAACCATCATTCGTTAGTGAACCATGCCATATCAAGAAAGAAGAAATATGCTCAAAATTTATCATGTGCCCTTCACACGCTCTGTTCGGGTCATCTGGCTTTGTGAAGAATTGCATCTCCCTTATGAAATTGAAACGATCTCCTTTTCTCCCGAATTTCGCGCCAGCCCAGAATGGCGGCAATTGAATCCTATCGGCAAGGTGCCTGTGATGCGTGATGGAGAGCTTGTTCAATTTGAGTCAGGAGCAATGGTTCAGTACATTCTAGACCGCTATGGAGAAGGCCATCTCCAGCCCCCACCCGGCACTCATGAGCATGCCTTGTATTTGCAGTGGTCTTGGTTTGCGGAAGCGACATTTTCACGCCCCATCGGAGAAATCGTCAATCACCGCAGAGCGTTCAAAGAAGACGAGCAGTCTCCCCAAGTCATTGAGGAAATGCAGGCACGGGCGCGATTGTGTCTCAAAGCAGTTGACGGGGCGATTGCGGGTCAAGAATTCATTCTGGGAGTCTCTTTTTCGGCAGCCGATATCATGTTGGGCTATTCAATGATGCTCTGTGAACGGTTTGCGCCTTCTGAAGAATCTACCAATGCTAACGACTACTGGCAAAGATTGCAGCAACGGGAAGCGTGTCAAATTGCAATGAATGCTTAGAAATTTTCCTGACTTCACCGCGCTCCTCTCAATCTGAAACTGCGCCCAAGCCCTCAAGCGAACCCATAGAACAGTTGTCCTGTCTAGAGAAAAACTTTTATGCCCTTGAATGTTAGGAATGCTTTCTCCCAGCTTCCGTCCAGTAAATCATGAGGATTGTCAGAATGCCGAGGGCGGCAAAGCCTCCGACTAGAGGCAAGATGGTTTGATCAAATGCTCGACCGATCCATGTTCCCAAAGCCATAGAAATGAACATAGAGAGCGACCCGACCACCGCTGCCCCCACTCCAGCAATGTGCCCCAAAGGCTCCATTGCTTGGGAGTTCAAATTGCCAAATAGGATTCCGACACAATAAAAGGCGATCAGGAAATAGACCATAAAACTCCAAAGGGCTGGGACTCCGTCTTCTAGGTAAGCATAGATAAAAAATACGAGAGAAACGCCACTGAGCGTCCAAGTGGCTAGCGTGGACATGCGTCGCATTCCATATTTGATTACCAAGCGTGCATTAGAAAAAAAAGCTACTAAGAGAGATAAGGAAAGAATAGCAAAATAAAGAGGAAACAACTCTCCCAAATGATAGGCTTCCTGAAACACCTGCTGGGCTGAACTGAGGTAGCCGAGAAAAGCCCCACCAATCAATCCAGCCGAAAGGGTGTATCCCAAAGCCAATCGAATTCGAAAAATTTCGACAATTGCTTGAGTGATGTGTCCGATAGAAAATGGCAATCGTTTATCAGGTTTGAGGGTTTCCGGTTGTCGGAGACCGAACCAAATCAAGATAATGAGGGCCAGGATTAAAAACACAACAAAAATCCCACGCCAATGCGACAGGACGATGATTCCCTGCCCCAAGGCTGGTGCGACAATGGGAACGAACATAAATACCGACATCACAAACGACATCACCCGCGCCATATAATCGCCTTGGTATTGATCTCGGATGAGAGCCACCGTCACCGTCCTGGGCCCAGCTGCTCCCAATCCTTGAAAGCCTCTCCCAATTAACATGATCGTCAAATTTGTAGCAAAAACCGAAAGCAAACATCCGACGATGAAGAGCACATACCCAATATAGATGGCAGGTTTTCGCCCAATTTTGTCGGAAAGCGGACCATAGAGCATTTGTCCGACGGCCATTCCTAGAAATAGCGAAGAAATGACCAATTGGTTGTCATTGCTGAATTGAACACCGAGGTCTTGTCCAATGGTCGGAAGTGCGGGAAGCATCGCATCCGTCGCTAAAGCGACGAGAGAAACCATCATGGCCATGAGAGTGACGAATTCTCCCATGCTGAGTTGAGAAGGGGGCGTTTTTGTTTTCAAATTATTTCTCGGCAGAAAGGGCGGAAGCAGAAGGTTTTTGTTGCTGCATAAAGGGTAGCCATAAAAGCCAAAGCAAATGCATCTTCCGCTCTTGTTGAAATTCAGAAAGCCCAATGTTCATCTGGTCATGCCCTGCTTCAGGTTGCGGTCGATACGTGCGAAAGAGCCAATCCCACCAAGGCACATTGAAACCATAATTGCTATTGGTTTCATGCGAAAGGCTGGAATGATGAACACGATGCATGTCTGGGGTCACGATGAACTTTCTTAAAAACGCATCCCCTTTTTCTGGAATGCGCAAGTTGCTGTGATTAAACATCGAGGTAGCATTCAAAATCACCTCAAAAATTAACACGGAAAGCGGCGAAACTCCCAATAGAAAAATCGTTGCCATTTTGATTGCTAACGAAAGAAGAATTTCCCCAGGATGGAAGCGGATACCGGTGGTCACATCAATATTGAGATCGGTGTGATGGACACGATGCAATCTCCAAAATAAAGAAACTTTGTGAAAAAGAACATGCTGCCAATAGATCAGAAAATCGAGAATGAGTAAAGCGACAAGTATTTCAAGCGGTTCAAAAATTTGCACCTGATTCAGCACTCCCCATTCCTTTTCTTGCACCCAAAACGCCATCGAAATGGGAGTCATCAGAGCAATCAAGCGAACGACTAATGTATTTGCGAGGGTCAGCCCCACATTACTCGTCCAACGAAAGGTTTTAGAAACCGATAATGTTAAGCGAGGTTTCCAATTTTCAAAAAGGCTAAGGAGCACAAACAGTCCCAGAAAAATGGAAAGACGAATTGTGGTTTGATGAAAAAGGAAGGGGTCTTCCATAAAATTAATGTCCATCCTAGATGATGCCGATTTCAAGAGGGTTGCTATCAAATTAGGTGTAAAATTTGCATTTCTTTTTTCAAAATACAATTTTTATTTTCAAGAAAGGAATTTTGTGATGAACCATGCCGTGCCTGTTATCACTCCCGGTGAGGTCATTCGGAGAGCCTATTTGAAACCTTCTGGACTCTCAGAGCAAGCACTTGCCGATTTGTTGGGGGTCACTCATTCCCAATTGGAAGGTATTCTCGATGGAGGTGCCAAAATCACCCCTGAGATTGCTGTTTCTTTATCTCAAATCTTTGACACCTATGTTGAGTACTGGTGGGCACTGCAAGGTCGGATGGAAGTAGGGAGTCGCCTTGCATTTTAAACAGAAGAAGACTTTCCTGCTTTGTCAATCGTAATGGGGAGTTTCGCTTCTCAATTGCAAAGTCACTTCGTTTTCATCCCTCATCGACTCTTCCTGTCGCAATATCTCTCTTTTTCTCCAAGCAATCACATTTTGGACTGTCCTTGCCAGAAATCCTATTTTTTTGCCAATGTACTGGAGGTAATCTCTTTCAGATTGTGCGATCTCTTTATCGGTGGCAGCAATCCCCGCCAAATATTTGAGCATTTTGGCTGCCACACTTCGTTTTTCCAGATGAAGGGTGTCGAGTTCGATTTGGGTATTATGCTTCATAAACATAGTAATTGCGGCAACGGTTTCTTCACTACAGTGGTTCAGGAACAACTCTCGAATGTATTTTTCCTCCGATTTTGTCATTTTTTTATCTGCCATTACCATCCCGGCAATCGCCCAGGCAAACCACTGTTGATTTTGTTCGGTTTTCAATTCTTGCATAATATCTCCCAACTGTATCCCTTTCATAAAAACTCCTTTCCGATATCAAAGACTTCATCTTACCAATGAAAGATATTACCACGTTTCCTTTAAATGATCTATAATCAGTATTATCTTCTCTACCAGACTTGAGAGAAATAGGGTTTCTAGACCAATTGAAACTCAGCAAAAAAAGATTGATTGAAATTGCAAAAGAGATACTCTATATCCAATAGGAATGCCTTCTCTCAAAAAGTTTCATGCGGTCTTTACTAATTGAGGGCATGATCTTCGGAAAACGAACAGGATTGTATAGGTGTTTCCATGAAAGTGCGATTGTCTTCCCCAAGGATTCAACCCATCGAAGAATTTGCTTTCGACGAAGCTCAAAAAGAAGCCTTTGCTCGTCACCAACCGAATCAGAAATTGCTCAATATTTTCAAAACACTAGCCAATCATGTCAAGTTATTGACGCGATGGCGGGTTTTTGCCAATCATATTTTAGGAAAATCCACACTCAATGTGAGAGATCGAGAGATTTTAATTTTGAGAACCGGCTGGTTGTGCCAATCGGCTTATGAATGGAGCCAGCATGTCAAGATAGGATTAGATTGTGGGGTTTCTGAAGAAGAAATTGAACGCATCAAAACAGGTTCGGGAGCAGCAGGATGGGGGCAATTGGAGCAAGCACTTTTGAAAGCTACTGAGGAATTGCATCTGGATTTTTGTATTTCAGATGCGACCTGGCAAATCCTCAGCCAACATTACGACACCCAACAACTGATGGATGTGGTGTTCACTGTCGGGCAATATCACACAGTGGCCATGGCGTTGAATTCATTTGGGGTGCAATTAGAAGAAGAAACCCAGCCCTTCAATCGTTAAGAGTGTATTTTATATGAACAATTATTTTTTCCTTCATTTTTCAGAAAAATCTCTACATTTGCCCCACCTCCCTCGAAAAAACGTAATTGACAAACAATAGATGCCAACACAGCACAACCGACAAATTGGCACCGTTCTCAAACGAGTGAAAGGGTTTTATTACGTCGATGTTGAGGGGTCTGTCCATTTGTGTCGCATCAAAGGAAATTTGTTTCAGGGGAAATCTCAGAAGAATGCGGTGGCGGTGGGAGACCAAGTTGAGGTCGATTTGGCGGTAGCACAAGATGCCGGTTGGATTTACCAAATCTTACCCCGACACAGTCAACTATCCCGACCTGCCAAAGAGGGCCGAATCGAACAAACACTGGTCAGCAATGTCGAAAATCTGTTGATTGTTTGTTCTGTGAAGCACCCTTCTTTTCGTGCGGGAATGGTGGACCGCTTTTTAATCACTGCCCAACGCGGTCATCTCAAACCCACTATTATCCTCAATAAAATCGATTTGGCCGCTCCTCAAGAAATCCGTGATATTCAAAAAATCTATCAAGATTTGGGATATGAGGTTTTATTGACCAGTGTGGTGTCTCAAACCGGGTTGGCGGCATTTCAAGCATTGCTGAAGGAGCGAACCTCGGTTTTGTCTGGACATTCAGGCGTTGGTAAATCTTCTTTGTTGAAAGCGTTGTTTCCTGAATGGGAAATTAAAATTGGCCATCTGAGCACGACCACTCAAAAAGGAAAACACACCACCACTCTAACAGAAATGTACCGATTGCCCACAGGCGGGTATGTGGTCGATACGCCAGGCATCCGGGAACTCGGCATACACCAATTGTCTCCCGATGAATTGGACGAATTTTTTATAGAATTTGAAGAGGCTCGTTGGCAATGCCGCTTTAAAGGATGCACACATCGGCACGAACCGGATTGTGGGGTGAAAGCGGCTGTCGCAGACCAACACATCACTCAAATGCGCTACGAAAGCTATTGTTCGATCTTTGATTCAATTACTTAAAATCAGGTCGGGTTGACCAATTCGGTTTCAGCAAAGAAGTAAGCAATTTCTATAGTTGCCGTTCCGGGAGCATCAGAACCATGAACGGTATTTTGTTCAATACTGAGAGCAAAATCTTTACGAAGGGTTCCTGCAGCGGCTTCTTCTGGATTCGTCGCTCCCATGATTTCTCGATTTTTTGCAATTGCGTCCTCCCCCTCCAAAACTTGCACCACAATCGGGCCAGAGGTCATGTAGCGGGTCAAACTGCCAAAAAAGGGGCGTTCTTTATGGACGGCATAAAACCCTTCTGCTTCTTTTTGAGAGAGGTGGATCATTTTCATGCCAATGACTTGCAGCCCGTGGCTTTCAAAACGGCTCACAATTTTTCCTACAATATTGCGAGAAACTCCATCGGGTTTGATGATTGATAATGTGCGTTGTTTCGCCATGTTTTTCCTTATAAAATTTATATGTCCTCAAAAATGACAAAAATTCTCCAATAGTTGCAAGCCGACGGATTGGCTTTTTTCTGGATGAAATTGCACCCCCCACACATTGTCCCAATGCACAACAGAGGAAAAAGGAGTGCCATACTCGGTTTCGGCCAAAGTGATGTTCGCCTCTTGGGGAATCCCGTGATACGAATGGACGAAATAAAAATAACTGTGGTCTGAAATTTTAGCAAAGATAGGGTCTTCTTGACAAAAAGAGACCTGATTCCAGCCAATCTGAGGAATTTTCAAATCATGCTCAAATCGCACGACAGAGCCTTCAATCAATCCCAAGCCTGGATGAGTTCCTCCTTCCTGCCCTTCTGTGAACAAAAGTTGTAATCCGACACAAATGCCTAAAAAAGGCACTCCAGCAGAGATTTGCTCCAGAATCGTTTCCATCATCCCAGATTGTCGCAGATTGTCCATGGCAGGAGCAAATGCTCCCACCCCAGGCATCAGGAGATGGCTTGCTTTTTTGATCGTCGCGGCTTCTGTTGCAATTTGATTCGGAAGCCCCAAATAATCCAACGCATTTTTCAAATTGGCCAAATTGCCTGCCTGATAGTCCACAATGACATTCATGACAAAGTCCCTTTTGTCGAAGTGATCTGCTCTCTTTGAGAATCCTGTTGGATCGCTCCTCGCAAAGCCCGTGCGAAGCTTTTAAACAACCCTTCACATTTGTGATGATCATTGTTGCCATACAAAATGGCGATATGCAGCGTAAGGCGACTAGAGAAGGCAAACGATTTAAAAAAGTGAGCAATCATTTGCGTATCGAGTTGTCCAAGCGACGGTTGCGCGAACTCTCCTTGAAAGTGAAACTCTGGCCGCCCTGAAATATCAACAACCGTGCGCAATAAAGCTTCATCCATCGGTACATAAGCATGGGCGTATCGCTGAATGCCTTTTTTATCTCCCAAGGCTTCTAAAAACGCTTCTCCCAACACAAGGCCGACATCTTCTGTGGTGTGGTGGCTATCAATATGGAGATCGCCCACACACTTGAGGGTCAAATCAAACAAGCCATGAAAAGCCCACTGCTCTAGCATGTGATTGAGATAACCAATGCCAGTGTCAATTTGAAATTTTCCACGACCCTCCAGATTCAATTCTAACTCAATGGCGGTTTCTTTAGTGATCCGTTTTTTCTTGACGAGATGAGGCATAGGAGCAACTCACGAGAATTTCTAAGAATCTGACTAATCTTGATTCATCAAACGATTAACGGTAATTTATCTGGAAAATTGAAACCTTGGCACCAAACAGTAGTATCAACGGCGGGGTGTTCAATGAGAGTTTAATATAATGGAAATCCTTTGGATAAATCAAGTTTTCTCTCATGGCACCAACGACTCTTTTGCTTTTGAAACCCCAAATTGGATAATCTCAATTGATGATATCCTACAAACCGCCTTGGTGGTTGTCTAACCCTCATGCACAAACCATCTGGGCTGCTTTAATCCACAAACCGCCTCAAATCACAACCCACCGCGAACAAGTGGAACTGCCCGATGGCGATTTTCTTGATTTAAGGTGGACGGAAGGGGCAAACCGCCCGATTGTGTTGGTGTTGCACGGTTTGGAGGGGTGTCTTGAATCCAATTATATTCAAGGCATTTTGTTTGCCATTCAACAAAGAGGCTGGCGCGGGGTATTGATGCATTTTCGTAATTGTGGTCCCAAACCTAATCGTTTGGCGAGAGGTTATCATGCGGGAGAAACCGCAGATTTGGAATTTCTTGTGAATCTCATCAAAGCACGAGAACCGCATACCCCTTTAGCGGTGATTGGCTATTCTCTGGGCGGCAATGCACTCCTCAAATGGTTGGGAGAGCAAGGCACTCACATTGTCATCCAAGGCGCGGTTGCGGTTTCCGTCCCTTTTTTGCTTGAAAACGCCATGAGTCGTTTTGAAACAGGGTTTTCTCGTCTCTACCATTGGTATTTTCTCAGACTTTTAAAACGCTCGGCATTACGAAAAACAGATCGCCTACCCGCCCCTTTTTCTCGGGACTTTATCCAAGCCTTGTCTTCTATTCGTACTTTTGATGACCAAGTGACAGCCCCCCTTCACGGATTTAAAAATGTCGATCACTATTATACCACCGCCAGTGCTCGTCCATTTTTAAAAACCATTGCCATCCCAACGTTGGTGCTTCATGCTAAAGATGACCCTTTTATGACAGAAGAGGCCATTCCTCATTTTTCAGAATTGTCTTCACAAGTCCAAATGGAACTTTCTGAGCACGGCGGGCATGTGGGGTTCATTAGTGGAAAATGGCCCTGGCAGGCTTATGGCTGGTTGGAAAAACGCATTCCAGAATTTTTGTCTGAAATTTTGTGAGAGGGCAATCACGGTTTCGGTTCTGCTGAAATCGTCTGAAGATAAGCGTGGAAGTAGCGAACCCCACTCCAGACGGTGATGGCGGTTGCGAGCCAAAGCAACACAACGCCCACTTCATGACAGGGAATTCCCAAAGTCGGATAATGCAAGATCAAAAATCCCACAGCAAACATTTGCGAAATAGTTTTCACCTTTCCTCCCGAACTGGCGGCAATGGTGCCCCCTTTGGCAGCGGCAACCGACCGTAACCCGGAAATGGCAAGTTCCCTCACCGCAATGATTGCCGTCAAATGCGGGGAAGCACGATCCAGAGAAACCAAAAGCACTAATAGCGAGAGGATGAGTAATTTGTCAGCCATAGGATCCATCAACTTCCCTATCTCTGTTTCGGCCTTATGGTTATTGTGCCTGGCGAGCACCCCATCCCAGTAATCGGTCAGACAAGCAATAAAAAAAAGAATCCAGGCGCCCCCCAATAGCATCTCTGTGTCGAGATAAACGAGGAGATAAATCACTGGAATGAGCAAGACTCGCAGATAAGTCATTTGATTCGGAGTGACCCATTGTGAAAAAAATTGTACCATAGCCCGATTATTTAAGGTTTGATTTACCGGATCAAAGAGGTTACGATTTTATAGGAACAAAAAAATTAAACAACGGCGGTTCTGCATTGAAATCAAAACTGTATCGAAATTTATGAAATTTGCAATCCTTGGATGGAATTTTAAAGAAACTTCTCTTGAAATCAGAGAACAACTGGCTTTGCCTTATTCGCAACAAGTGGCATTGGCCCGCCATCTCGTCCAAGTAGCCTCGCTCCGGGAGCTTGTCATTTTATCCACATGCAATCGCATCGAGTTCCTCTGTGTGGCAGACCAGCCGCAACACGCTATCGAACAATTACAAACGCATTTAAGCGAACACTTTAGGCTCCCTCAAATTGCCGAAACCGCCTATCAAGTGTATGACCTTGATGCGGCGACACATTTATTTCGAGTGACCGCCAGTCTCGATTCCATGATCCTTGGAGAACCGCAAATTCTAGGACAAGTGAAAGAGGCCTATCAACATTTTTTTGAGCAGGAGTATGTGGGCCCTTTTTTCAAAAGCCTTTTTCCGCGAGCATTCTCGGCGGCCAAACGGGTTCGTCATGAAACACAAATTGCCCACAATGCGGTTTCTATCAGTTTTGCTGCAGTGGAGTTGGCAAAGCGGATTTTCAACGACCTTTCCCAGCAAACGGTGATGATCATGGGCGCAGGGGAGATGGCAGAATTGGCGGCAAAGCATTTTATGAAAAATGGGGTTTCCAAATTATGGGTGACCAATCGCACTTTTTCCAATGCGGTTGCTTTAGCCGAACAGTACCAAGGTTCCGCGATTCGATTTGAGCAACTTTTTGATTATTTAGAAAGTGCCGACATTATTATTGGATCCACAGGAGCCAAAAATTTTGTCATCTTGCAAGAAACGGTTAAACAGTGCATCAAAAGAAGAAAAAGCAACCCCCTGTTTTTCATCGATATCGCCGTCCCTCGTGATATTGATCCGAGTGTGAATGATCTGCCCAATGTGTATGCTTATGACATTGATGATCTCCAAAGTGTGGTAGACAATAATCGTCAAGAACGGCAACAACAAGCACAAGGGGCAGAACAGATCGTTCAGGAAGAAGTCGAAAAATTGCAAGCATGGTTTAAAAACCTCTCGGTCGTACCAACTATCCGGGCATTGCGGGAAACCTTTGAAGCGGTTGGCACGGCTGAACTGGAAAAGACCTTCCAAAAGCTACGCAACCTGAACCCCGAACAAAAACAACAGGTGGAACGCTTGGTGCGTACTTTGACAAACAAACTTTTACATCTACCTTCTCACAATCTTCGAAAATTTGGCAATCGTGAGGACGGGCACCTCTATCTCGAATTGTTGCAACAATTGTTTGACCTCACTCCTTTAGCACTCTCTAAAGAAGAATCCGCAGATTCTCACAAACTCAAACTGCTGAACCCCCCCCAATCGCGCTCTTCCCCTTAGCCCCATGCAAACCCCTTTACGCATTGGCACTCGCGGTAGCCAACTGGCCCTTTGGCAAGCAAATTGGGTGCGTGATCAAATCAGAAATCGCTTCCCTGAAAAACCTGTGGAATTGGTCGTTATCAAAACACAGGGAGACCAGATCTTGGATCGAACTTTGGCAAAAATAGGCGGCAAAGGTTTATTTGTTAAAGAATTGGAAGTGGCGATGATGGAGGGACGCATCGATATGGCGGTTCATAGTATGAAAGATGTCCCGGCTCTTTTGCCAGAAGCGTTGGAAATTTCAATCATTTCCTCGCGGGAAACTCCTCACGATGGCCTCATTGCTCCTGAAGTGTCTGATTTGAAGGATCTGCCGTCCAATGCTATTGTTGGAACCAGTTCCTTGCGTCGGGGAGCGCAACTGAAAGCCTACCGTCCCGACCTGCAAATCAAAAACCTGCGCGGTAATGTCGATACGCGCCTTGCAAAAGTCCAGGCCGGAGAATACGATGCCGCGGTTATGGCAGTGGCCGGCATGAAACGCTTGGGTTTGGAGAAATATATCCAACAAGCCTTGCCCTTTGCCATCATGTTGCCGGCCATCGCCCAAGGGGTTTTGGGGATTGAAACCCGTGTCGGCGATGAAGAAACCCTTGCTCACCTGCATCATATCCATGATCCCGCGATAGCCGACTGTATTGAGGCGGAACGAGCGGCCTTACGGACTCTTGAAGGGAATTGTCAAATCCCTATTGCAGGCTTTTGCGAAATTCAGCAAGAGCAACTCCATCTCACTTTGCTCATTGCAGCACCAGACGGTCAACAGATTCTCAAACGAGAGGCCACAGCTTCCCGCGCTCAAGCCCATCATCTTGGACAAACTCTGGCTCAAGAGTTGCTAGACAATGGAGGACGAACCATCCTCGCTTTGCTGAACTCATAGTTATTTGCTCTCGTTTCAGCAATGGCCTCTTGGACAAATTCCTGTTGATAAAAAGGCACAATGGCCACAAAAGAAAAACCGTCCTTTCCTCTGGGAATTCTGCTTTTGTTGGGGGTGTCCAGTGGTCTGATGATTGGAGTGGTGTTTGTGGATTATGACTGGACCTTCTATTTGATGGAAAACCGTTGGCAAGGATTTGCCGAAATCATGAGGCGCACCATTTTTGAAGAAGGGGCTTTGGGAGGCAGTGATCCTGCGATTATTTATGTGCTCATAGCACTGGCTTTTTATGGCTGGTCTTACTCCTCAAAAGCCCCTCCTTGGCTCCTTCCTTGGCGGAGTGTTTTAGGATTTGTCGCGTTCACCTCTTTATCTGCCGGTTTAGGGTTTATCCAGAGCATCAAATGGACCTTAGGGCGTGCCCGTCCTCATATCTTGATCAGTGAGAACCTCGAATACTCGCATTGGTACGAATTTGGTGCTCATTATATCGGGGATGGTATTTTTTTTGGAAGTTTTCCCAGTGGCCACACGGCTGTGGTCGCCCTCTTGCTCACCATTGCCTATATTTTGATTGGCGATCCCTTGCTTTCAAAAAAATGGCATTGGCTTGGATGGGTTTGGGGAGCGTTTACCTTGACTTATAGTCTGATCATGGCTTTAGGACGCAGTATGGCCAAAGCCCACTGGCTCAGCGACGGTTTAGGGGCACTTGTTTTGATTTGGAGTTTGAGTCATCTGCTGTATTACTGGATTTTGAAGATTCCGCAACAACGTTTGTATTTCCACACATACCACCAATCTCCCAATGCTTTCCGTTTTTGGGAAATCCGTCTTTGTGGGTATTTTTTAGTGATGGCTTTGGGCATTGCCTGCATTTTGATTGCTTTGAATGCTTTCCAAAGACAATCCCCTCCTTGGCTGGCAACCCTCCTCTTGCTGGGTTTGCCGCTCGTCTTTGTGTTTACCAAAAAAACTCAGCAATATTATCACAAGTGTGTCGAAAAATTAGAGCATTTGGAGCAAAGCTAAAGACAAGACCGCGGTTCCGTTGATTCTTAAAGAAGAGGGGATTTGTGCCAAAATTTGAGCGCACATTGTGTATCTCTTTGCACCCGTTGATAAAAGCGCGCACTGTGTCCTAGCCAGGGGCTGGCACGGTGTTGGTACTCATGAATCAAGGTCTCAATCAATTGAGATTTCTTAGGCCACCCAAAAAACCAAAAATTGGAGCGATGGATCTTGATTTGAAATTTTCCCCAATACTGTCCCGTTTCTCCATACTGAACCTTATTATGGTGATACACGCTTTCAGGGGTATAGTGTACAGGCACAGAAGCGATTTGTTTTTGCATTTCTGACGAAAAACAGGGCAGTTGTGCCAAACGTATGATGTATTGATTGATCACTTTCTGGCGTGCCTTCCGATCTTCTAAGACGACACCGAGCAAGTGGTATTGGTCGGCGAGGAAAAAAAGTGCTCCCAAACAGATCGTGAGAAATAGAAATAGATTGATTTTGCGGGATTGCTGCGCTCGAATAAGGCGAGGTTGTTCCAAATACCTTTGCTTGAGAACCACCCATTCGCCCCACTCTTTCTGGAGCTTGGGAATCGAGGCTGCGAGCCATTCCTGGGAAGCGACCACATCGAATCGAAGAGATGGGGAAGACTCTATTTGAAAAAATCCTTGTTCACCACATCGGGAGCAAGCGATTTTTACAAACCAATTTTCGTCAGCCCCTTGCATTGGAAAAAGAGAAATTGCCTTTCCTTGACATTGCGGACAAGTCAACTGAGCAGGTTTAGCTAAGGAAACTGTCATGGGATTGTTTTTCTAAAGGCTTTCCTTCTTTTCCAACTCTTTGGAATTTTGAAAAACCTTCCAAATTCGAAATCCAAGGATATTCTGGGCGATCAAGACCCTGCGGCTTCGCGGGCCGGTTGGAGATTGGCTTCGTAGTAGCGTGTATAGAGATTCTTCCGTTCAGGAAAACGCACACCATACACATTACTGCGGAGATCTGGACGATAGAACACATTTTCAATAGTGCCAATCCATTGGTCGGTGATATGCTTTTTGAGAACAATCTGCACTTTGTCGCCCAATTCAAATCGGGGGCTAATCGGCGGGGGCGGGTCGCAGACTTTCTTAAAATGAGACGTATCCCCCCAGCACATCCAAGAAGCGCGAATGATCACTCCAATGCGTTGCGGGCCTCCATGCAATTGCAGATAATCCGATGGCGAGAAAGAGGTGATGATAATATCTCGACGATTTTCAACACGGTCAAACACTTCCAGTTCGTACGCACGATATTCGGCAAAAGCACTTTTCCCAATCAGCAAGAAGCAAAAAAGGAATCCGAATTTTTGTAGACTTGCCATGATGCTTCCCTTTCACCGTCGTGTGTTCTTGAAACTGGCTTCATTGAAGAGGGTTCCTTTTTCAACAACATCCACCATGAAGGAAGCATCAAAATTGCTTGAAGTGAAATCGGCATCATGCAAATTAGCACTTTGCAAATTTACGTCATTGAGGAGCACTGATTCTGCATAGGCTCGCATAAAATGCGACTCTTGCAGATTCGATTTAGTCAGTTGCGCTTCCTTCAAGACGGCGCCAAAAAAATTCATCTCTTTCATCTCACACCCATGCAGGAACGCCCCCGTCAGATCACAATAACTCATGTTGGCACCTTTGAAGTTGGAGCCGTCCATTTTCACTCCTTGCAGTACGGAGCCTGAAAAATCCGCATGAGACGCTTCTAATTGCCCAGAATCGGCAGCCGTGAAATCACACAACACTAACATAGATTCATCGAGACGCACATTGAACAGAGAGGTGCCGGAAAAATCGGCCAATTCTGCTTTCACTTTGATCAAAAGCGCGCCATCCAAATTAGCACCGCGAAAACTGGTTTGCCGCATTGCCGCCTCCCGAAAATTGGCTTCAACCAGATTGGCATTTTGGAAATTTGCGCGTTCGAGTTGGCAGGAAACCAGAGACGCTTCTTGAAACGAGGCTTCGATCAATTCACAATCGGCAAAACTGCAATGCTCCAACAGGCTCCCATTCAAATTCACGCCATTCAAATTGCAACTCGTCAAGTTCGTATAACGCAAATCTACGCCCACCATCACCAGATCTTCCAAATTGAGCCCTGTGAAATCCAGGTTTCTCAACGGATCTCTGCGCTGAATTCGACGCTCCACTTCTGAACGAGTTATTTTCAGCATGACAACAAATCCCTTTCTCTCAGATCTACAGAAAATATCGCCGATAAAAGCGGATCACCTCATCGTAGTCTTGCATCTGAATCCGTCCTTTGATGGATAAAAAGGCCGCCCCTGCGACCGGCATTTGGACATGATAGAGCATTCTTCTGATTTTGACCACAGCCCCTGGATAGACGTTCCCTGCAATGAATACAATCCCTCCAGATTTGTCATGCTCCGCCTTAACAATATCCACCGTGTTGCGCCACTCCTTGGCATCTTTGATCGCGCTGTTTCGCAATTCCTGAGCAGTTTCCGCCATTTCCAAAAAAAGTTCTTCATGCTTCGGCTCCAACACCCCTCTTTTTTCCCGGGCTTCCTGCAAAAGCAGTAAATTCTTTTTCATCTTTTGAAAATTGTAGAGGTTTTGTTGGAGATTGGATTCCAATTCTTTAAAATGCCGTCGGGTTTCTAGATCTAGACCCACTTCTACCATCGTTTGATCGCCTAGTTTGTTAGAACCGACATTGGGGATATTGATAAAATTGCCACTGTGACATGTGCCCCCATGAAAGAAGCCTTCGGGTTGGGTGATATGAATCACTTTTCCAGCCGATACATCAGAATTGATGATGTATTCCTTCACCATGACATTTCGCCCGGCCTCGATTTTAGAATCAGACACAAAGGTGGTAGTCACCGACCCTGCTGCTTTCACTGTAGCGCCCATGATCCCTTTTTTCACAATCACTTCACCTTCTGTGAAAAGGTTTGCTTTGCCCACAGTCCCTTTCACTTCAATCCGCACCGTGGCATGAACGGTATAACCATCTTGGATGTCACCGTCCACATAAACAATGCCATCAAAATTGAGATTGCCCACTTGACCATCGACATTGGACACACGATAGATATTTTCAATGGAAATTGTATAATTGATCAAGACCACATACCCCGATTTGGTAGCATGAATCTGTGTTCGATCATCATTAAAGGCAGCATGGCGTCCAGGGAGCAAAACCACTTTTTTTCCAGGTTTAGCGGCCATCGGCGCGCCTTTGACATTGTATCCGTTTTTCCCAGCAGTGGGAGGAATGATATGCACCAACACATCCCCAGCTTTTGCGGTAGCAATGACATTCATTTCCCGATGATTGACGCGCAACGCATCGTCTTTCTTCTGTTCGCGGTTTGCCCCATAAACCAACTGCACATAACCATCTTTTCCATCGACAGGTTTGCGTCCGCGAGCGACGAGCACCGGTTCATGCTCAATCTGTTCATCAATGATCTTTTGGAGCACATCGGGCATGACCCCTTGCACGACCCCAGCCTCTCGCAGTTGCTCTTCCATCTTTTCTATGGTGAGGGCCTCGTCAGAAGTGGCAATGGGAGGAACGACTGTGAGGTAAGCCTCCGCCCCCCCACCGGTCAATTCGACGGTGAATTGATAGTCTTTGACTTCTTCATCACAGAGCAATTCAAATTGATTGGCGGCGGCTTCATAGATTTCCAAAAGCCTTTCAGGAAGATAATCCGCATCAATATCATGGAGGGCTTCTTGGATTTCATCGAGATCCGCTTTAAGCCCATATTTGGATTCGGCAATCCGTAAATATACTTTTCCAGATTGTACCTGCAATTCATATAAGGCTTCAAGTTCTTGGCCTTCCATGGAAAATCCTTTGGAAATGCAAATGAGGAAAACGGCTAAACTGATTTGTCAGTCAAGCGAGGACCATGCCAAAGGTTGGGCGCATTTATTCCGACTTTCTGAGCAATTGATCGATTTCTTCAGCAGAAAGTAAACGGAACATCCCCGGTGCCAACGCATCAATTGTCACACAATCGATGCTGTAGCGTTTGATTTTTAAAACACGATACCCTAAGCCTTGGAACATTTTTTTAATTTGCTGATTTTTTCCTTCTTGCAAGGAAACCTCAACCCATGATTTATCATTCACAGCATGAATCATTTTCACTTTGGCAGGCAAATACTGTGCTTTCTTTCCTTGCCGTCCTTTTTTCAGTTTTGTGATCTCTTCTGTTTTGAGCAGTCCTTTGATTTTCACAAAATAGGTTTTCCACAATTTATATTTGGGATGCATCACACGTTGCGCAAAATCACCATCATTGGTGAGAAGTAAAAGCCCTTCTGTGTCATAATCCAAACGTCCTACTGGAAAAAGAGGAATTTGGGTTTCTGGAAAAAAATCTTTAACCGTGGGCCGCCCCTGAGGATCTTTCAAGGAAGTGATGCAGTTTTTGGGTTTATATAAGGCATAGACTTTTCTTTGGGGTTTTTTGGGCAACGCCACCGGCTCTTGATCAACAGTCAAGCGATCTACCCCCACTTGCATGCGTTGGCCCAAAACCACCTTTTTGCCATTGAGTGCCACTTTTCCGGCTTGAATCAGTTTTTCGGCGGCACGGCGGGAGGCAATCCCCGCACGGGCCAAGACTTTTTGCACCCGCACCCTTGGTATTTCATTTTCTGGCATTTATCTTTTTTCTTAAAAATCTCAACACTCTTTGGCTGCCTTCCCTTCTGTTTCCGTGTCTTCGGTGACGAAAGCTTTCAAGGCTTCTTTGGCTGCCAGTTGTTCCGCTTGTTTTTTACTACGACCTTCCCCGCGCCCATACTCTTTTCCATCAATCAGGGCAATCACTTCAAATTCTTTTTGGTGGTCAGGCCCTGAGACTTTCGACAATTGATAAGAAGCCGTGGTATGCAGTTTTTTTTGAACATGCTCTTGGAGTTCTGTTTTGAAATCATGCGATAAAAACGCGGTCGCTTCTTGCGGGATTTCATTCTGAAAGAGCATGTGAATGACAGTCTGCACTTGAACAATACCTTCTTGCCGCGTGTCCATATAAATTGCTGCAATGAGGGCTTCCAAAGAACTCGAGAGGATCGATTTTTTCTGCCGCCCCCCTGTCAATTCTTCTCCTCGCCCCAACAATAAATACTTGCCAAGTCCAATCGCTTCCGCAATTTTGCTCAACCCGGATTCGCTGACCAGTGCGGCACGCAATTTTGTCAATCCCCCTTCTGGGAGTTCTGGGAAACGTTCCATCAGGAGTTCGCTGATTACCAAATCCAAAACTGCATCTCCGAGAAACTCCAAGCGTTCATTATCTTGCCCCTCCTTTATCGCTTGTTCGTTGACATAAGATTTGTGGGTGCAGGCTTTTTGTAGCAATTCAACATCGCTGAAAAAATATCCGATTTTCTGACACAAAGGATCAAAATTCATGGCCGTTTGTTGTTTCTCAATGATCCCATCTACCAATTTCTGCGTTTGCACCACACCCGAATGGTTTGTGTGCTATAAAAACCCAATGTGAAATAATGGAGCAAACCATCCGTGGCCGTTTGTTCCATTTCTATTTTAGAAACCCCGCTTGGACACAGGGAGCGCAACATCACAGGATCATCCAGTGCAACTGCCGCAAAGACGGTACTGGCATGAGAGGCTTCTCCATCAGGAGCGGCGCGTAAACGGTCGGTATCAAGAAAAAATTGAGTTTTGTAACATCCTGTCCCCAATAAAATAATCAGGACACAGGCCATCCAAACTTTCATAGACAATTTATGGGCAAGAAATCATTGACAAAATAAAAACTTGATGAGGGCTTTGCGATTCTTATTGAAAATCACCTGCAATTGCATTATTCCACTCACCAGTGCTTCCGGCAGATTAACTTTTTATCAATATCTTATCTAAAGACGAGATGACAAGTTTTATCGATACCCATTGCCATTTAGAAATGCTCTCACTCGAACCGCAAGAAGCCCTTGAGAAAGCCA
>JAOWAR010150100.1:0-11408 GCA_028571005.1 Clathrina lutea
GGGGGGGGTGGGGGGGGGGGGGGGGGGGGGGTGGGGGGATGTAGAGAGGTCTGGTGGATTACTACTTATGGGTCCTCACTTGTTTTCCGGGCTCACTGTTCCTTTTGCACTGTGTACTTGCAGTAAATCCCAGACTTTCTGTCGTGTGTATCATTGCGTTCTTTTCACTGCTCAGTAGGACAAGTGAAGATCAGCAGTCCTGGTTGGGCTTCTTTGGCAGTGTTGTGTCGACGCCAGCCAAGTTTCTGCCTAATCAGGTGATTGAGGAGGAATGCATTTTTACTTTCTGACATGGGCTGGTCCCTGTCTTCATCGTCACTTTCATTCCCTCTCTCTCTCATTTCCCTTTCCTCCCTCTCCTCCTTCCGCTCCATCCCTCCACCCTTTCTCGTCATTTGCTGTCTGTTTTCAATCCCTCAGATCACTCAATGTGTTCAGAAAAATGAGAAACAAACAAGAATTATTTTCACGACAAGCTTTGCTGCTTTTGCCGATCATGATTGAATTTTGATACTAGTCGGGATTGGACTGTGCTAACATTGGACCAGGACATGTAGCTCGGTTGGAAGAGGATTTGCCTGGTAAACGAAAGGTCCCCGGTTCAAATCCTGGCAGGGTCCATGGTCATTTTTCCTTTCGATCTCTCCCTAGAACTTCTTTCTTTCTCACTCACCCAGAGTGATCCACTCTTTAATACCTTAGCCGGGCTTTGACTTCTCCTGGGGTGGAGGGAATTCTATTGGGTTAGGCGCCCTTTGGACATGCGGTAGGGTCCGTGTGAAGGCGTAAGTCAACAGCAGCCTTGAGAAAGAGAGAGAGGGGAAATTTGATTGTGGTCTTGTCGGGTTTGGACTGTGCTAACATCGGACCAGGAAGAGGATTCGCCCTGTAAGCGAAATGTCCCCGGTTCAAATCCTGGCAGGGTCCATGGTCATTTTATCTCTCGATCTCTCCCTTGAATTTCTCAATATAGTGGAATGGAGAAAACTCACCATGACACTAGTGCGACCATGGGAATGTAAATTTTTGCTGAAAGATCCTGTTGGTCTCTTGTAGATGACAGAGCCATTCACTCAGACTCGGGCATTCGCAACTGCAAAGCTGCCCACACCTGGTAAGCTGCTCTCTCTCTCTCTCTCTCTCTCGCTCTCTCTCTCTCTCTCTCTCTCTCTCTCTCTCTCTCTCTCTCTCTCACACACACACACACACACACGCAACACTCTTTCTCTCTCTCAGTCTGTCTCTCTCTTTCAATA
Organism: Clathrina lutea; assembly: GCA_028571005.1. Lineage (NCBI taxonomy): Eukaryota > Metazoa > Porifera > Calcarea > Clathrinida > Clathrinidae > Clathrina > Clathrina lutea. The sequence goes on from JAOWAR010150100.1 coordinate 1,257, forward strand.
TCTGTCTCTCCCTTGCCTGTCTCTCTCACACTTTCTGTCTCTCTCTTTCTCCCTCTCTTTCCTTTTTTTCTCTCTCTTTGTCTTCCACTATGTCTTTCCCTCTCTGTCTGTCTCTCTCCGAAACAGACCGACTAGCCATTTTATTGTAACCTGACGAAGGCTACCACCGTGTGGCTGAAACTGTCATTAGTTATATACAAGGAAGACTGCAAAATCAAGGATCAGATCGCGCATTATGACTTTTGGGGTGCACGGAGCGAGATCTTGAGGGGCGTAAGGGTTGGAACTGTCACAGTTGAGGGGCGGATGAGGGTTGGAAATGTCACAGTTGAAGGGCGGGTAAGGGTTGGAAATGTCACAGTGGAGGGGCGGGTAAGGGTTGGAAATGTCACAATGGAGGGGCGAGTAAGGGTGGGAAATGTCACAGTGGAGGGGCGAGTAAGGGTTGGAAATGTCACAGTTGAGGGGAGGGTAAGGGTTGGAAATGTCACAGTTGAGGGGCGGGTAAGGGTTGGAAATATCACAGTTGAGGGGCGGGTTGGAAATGTCGCAGTTTTTTTCTGTTACTTGAGCTTAGTTGGCTTGTGTTGCTGTTTCCGGCATTGATGATGTTGCAAGGACCTATACATTGCTAAACACCTTCAACATGCACGCTCTAGAAATCAATGAAAGCTCCATTCTCGCGTCTAACAACTGATGACCACGTAAGAACGCCGAAAAGTTATAACCCTCGAGGGCTCGAGTCTGGCAAACAAAACATTTCCCGTCCAACGTGATCAACCCATGCCTTTATAACAATAACTGTACTCCGCCCTATTTTGGCGTCATGATCAAATTCACATTTTGAAGCTGGGGCCTGGTCTGGCTTATGCACTCTTTAAAGGTTAATTTTCAGTCCCGGGTTTTGGATACATAAACAAACGCACCGGACCTTTTTCTCTGGAGAAATGACCGATCACGTGAAACTGAAATTCTACGCGAAGAAATTGGCCCTATGCGCCTAGTCTTTAGTCATTTTTCCTTATATCGACAGACACTATCGGGGTTGCGCAATCGCTGGAGATTGAAAGAAGTATTTAAAGTGGGTAAGGAGTGAGCAATTCTTGTTAAGGCCTCCTTTCTGGACGCGACGGACGACTCTCGTGCACGGCTTTTCGATCAGCTCAGGTTGACTGAGAAAGATGTACCAGGTTATTCCCTCGTTGGGCGGCCCGGCGGTTTCCTCCGAGAGCACCACGAGTTAACTGTGCCGGAGTTGAAATGTTGGCTGGCTTGCCGTGGTGCGCGTCGCCGTGGAAACCAGGAAGAACTCGTGGAGAGGTATTTGATTGACAAGAAAGGCGAAACTGTCTGCCCGGACCATGGCGCAACCATCACAGCCAAGGTCGAGAAGTTACAGAAGATTAAGTCAGCCAGGAAGATCACCCAAACCTATTCTTGTTTCAACAGTCAAAATGAGCTGCACCAGAACGCCACGCTAATAGTTTTGAACCTCAACATAACCCTTCCTTAAAGCTATCCATGGCCGTTGTCCACCATTTGTTCCAACAGCAAAATTGTTCTTCTGGCAAGATGCATGTAGCTTCTAAGAGGTCGTTCTCCTTGATGTGGAAAGTTTTTCTTTTTTCTACCGTGTGGTATGGAAAGACCAAAGCTCGCCATGAAACCGACTTTTTAAGCCGGTGGATTGGTCTAAGCAATTGACACCGGGATTTCCGTTCGGCTAGGCGCCGTTTCGTCACAGGTTCGAAACCGGTCTGTGCCAATCGGGATTGGAGAAAAAAGAAACAATTTTTTCTTTGGCCATGCCCATGTGAAAAAGCACTCATCAAATGCATAGAAAAGGTCTTTTATTGCCCAGTTCCACAAAATGTAGCACAAACTAACACTTTAAATCTGAAACCAAAAGGTTGGATTAGAGATGATGGATTATCTCTCAGGTATAGTCAGCATTAAAGAAAGGAGTACTCCCCATTGCTGGAGAAAATACAGCTTGAAACTTGTCCCTGGCTCTGCAGAGGAACGGACAGAAAGTCATAGGCATTGTTGAAAATGCGAGGAACAACGAAAGCTCAAACGATTTTCAGAGGCAGAAAGGACAACATTATTGCAACTGTTTCTACAATTTATTACACATGTCTGAGCAATAGGCAACCAGTCTCTTTAGAGCTGTTCAATTGAAGTGCAGGTCAGAACTCTGATCTCTCAGCAGAGTGGCAACAATTCAACTCGTTCGAAAACCTGGCTTTTTTCTAAGCATACATTTACCTTCTAGCCTAATGAATTGCTCTCCTTCAGAAGCACTCTGAAACAATAGGAGAGTCTGGAGCCTCGGTGTCGGTCTCTGAGTGTAAGATCCGTCGGGTCATCATTGTCCTAATTATCAACCTCCATCAGGTCTTCATCATCAGAGTCTGAGAATAAGAGGGAAAATATTATTCAAAACCCAATGTGCACAAGAAAGTACGATAAATGTCTTTACCATTTTAACCTGCAGAATGTAGTTGAAATATAAGAGTCCGCTCCCTCATTCACAATATTTACTGAGCCTAATCACACCTCAGATCAAAGCAAATCTGTCCATACTCTAGTATTCACTTGTCTCATTTCCAAATTTTGATTCACAGACAACCAAGAACTGATAAAGTCCACATAGAGGCAAGAAAAGGGCAGGGGAAGCCATCCGGCCCACAAGTGAAAATCTAGACAGACAAGATAAGTAAAAAAAATTGATTTTGAAAAGCAACATAAGCTAACTGATCACTCCGTCCTGTAAGAAGCAAGGTTGAGTCCAAGTGCTGTAGGAGAAAATTTAGAGCAGCACTACCAATGAACATAATGGTTATCCAAGGTACAGTAATTCGGTGGAGCATTCCTTCCTTTCTCCTACTTCCTTCTTTTCGACAGGCAAATGGAGGTGTATACACACCCTGTACATTCAACACACTGCTGAACAAAAGGACGCCCTATGCTATAATTATGCAAACTATAAAGAAAACAACAACAATGAAACTTCGAGACGGCTTACGACTGGGCTGGTCAGGCTGTGGTTCAGTGCGAATAAGCAGAATAGCCTCAGGACGGTGTTCTCTTTCCTGCCTCAATTGTTCTCTCCGCATAAGACCTTCTAGAGTAGACGGAATCTCTACCGAGAAGACAGAAAAGGGGATGGTCTTTGGAACTGCCGGAAGAAGAACTTGACTATCGCCTCTACTACACTAGTTACACCTATATTCAATACAGCTCCCTTGATTCATAGAAAAAATCACATAGCCCGCTCTCTTCTATTCAACATTGGCTTTAGCATCTGTAGTCGAGAGGGTTGAAGATGGGACTGGAGTGTGATCATCATAGTTCTTGTTTCAACATCCTCAATCCGAAGTCTTAAGCTTCCCTTGGAAGTTGTGCAAGAACAACAAATTACTAGTTTGAATGTCCATATTAAGCTCTTCCAGTAAATTCCAAGAGATCAGGAAGAAATCAAAAACGAATTCCCTAAGAGTTTTCACTCTAGAATATCTATATAATGACCAACTTCTCTTCATTACTCCTAGAATCTTTCATCTACAATATTAATAGTCCCTAACTCTTCCTGCCAAAATCTGGAAAGTACAATTGAGGTGAAGTTGCTGTTGCCACGGGGAATTGAAAATTAGGAAATCAGGGAGGGATAATCTCCTAAGAGAACAATGTCCTAAGAGGATGAGCTACTGTGGCATCTGCAACAAGCCTTCCTGCAATGGTCACCTTCGTCAAATATGCAGAGAGCACCAGTGATAGGTAATGTTCACTTCCTCCTTCCATGGAATTAGTTTAATTTCGCACATTCTCCCTCTCTCTCTGTTTGCTTATCTAGCTCCCTCCCTGTTTGCCAATCTCTACCTTTTCCCTCCGCTGACCAATTACTTTGCCGATAAGCAATGTTTATGAAAAGTGGCAAACACGGTACATAAATTTATCATGACAAGATCTTCCTTAAAGCAATTTGATGTGAGCTTACGCAACAGGGGACTGTGGGTGCAGACACTCATGTGACACGTCGCTGCAAGTTTCTCTCCGTAATGCCTGCCGCAGTAGCGGCAGCGGAAGGCTGGTGGCAAAGAAAATGGGGAAAACTCGTTCTGTTTGCTTATCAAAATTCTCTGCTCTAAGCTAGGGCTGGAGACCTATGCCGAAAGGAACAAACGAACGTTCCCTGACGATCCCTTACTTAGCCAAACGAATCCAACGAGCGTTCCCCTTCTTAACACCTTTTTCGTTCCTATGGTGTCACCATGACTTTGTTGCTAGGCCGTCTGTGCATGTAGTCAGCCAATGAGGACTCACTACGTAGGTGGTAGTCCTTAGGCCAACGTTGTCCAAGTAAAGGGCCATGGCTTTTGTTTACATATTTTCAATGTAGGGAGCAAAAACCACTTTTCTTTTCACTCCTCTCCCCTAATTGCCTTTTTGCTTGTGAACTCTAGCTACTTCTAACGAGTTTTCACAGAGTAAGGAACAAGAAAATCAAGTCACTTTGCCCAGTTCCTCTCCTGTTCTCACCAGGAATTTTATCGCAGATTAATTCTTGGAGTGGCCCACTACTTCAAGCATGTTTGCCTAAGGGATCGACCTTATAACTGTGTCCCAGTCTTTGGCGCTCCTGGTTTACAACTGATGAAGTGAGAGGCATATCTGACGAACGCCTTGTTCAATCTATGTCTTATGACTTGTGAGCTAGGAACTCTCCTGAATCATGTCCAACCAGTCTGGATCCCTCAAATCCTATCTTAACTACTAGATTTAACAAATAACCTCCTTCTAATTCACTTCAATCTTTTGTCTTCCCTCTTGTCGGTAGGAAGAAAAGATTTAATCTTCAAGTATGAGGGTAAAGGTCTTTCCAAGCAAATGATCACAATAAAGAGGTCAGGAAGAGGAGTTGCCCGCGCAGAGGTTAGACTTTGCGTTTCATTTGGAAGGTACGCCCGTTTGAGAAACCAAATGTTACTGGAAAGCGGTCGAACTGCCATGTTCACAGTTTGATCAAGAACTTGATCTCGAGAATAGACTGAGCGAGATAAGCCCTATTTTATACCACAGTGATCTGAGATGCCACGTTGACATACTTTCCCGGAAAAAAACATTAAACTCAACGGTCGTTGCTCCTCGGCATCTCATTAAGCTATACACACTCGCCTGAATCACTGTAAAAAAATTGAACGTGACGGTCCTTGCTCCGTGGCCTCGTTGAGTTACGCAAGTTTAAATCATTCAGTGTGAGCCGCCCCGGCGCCAACTGCCATTCAGTGTGGAAAGCTTACATGATACGCGCACAAATCCGTAGTCAGGCCCAGGGCGGCCATGTGCGTAACCCGTCACTTTGATGCTTCACTGATCACATATCTTTGAACATGCAGCGTACATCGCGACATACCACGAATGTAGCGACAACATTTGCGTGGTACTAGTACAAGGGATGCGTGACTGCGTCATTTTTCACGCCTTTACGAACATTCGACCTCCAAGGAAAGCGAACACAAGATATGAACACAGACTTCACAAACGAACCTAATCGAGCATTCGAATGCTCACTGCAGCCCTACTTTAAACCTTGTCATTGTCCCAGGAAGTGTTACAGGTTTTCTAACATAAATTGAACCCAATCGATGAAAACATGTTTGCATTCATAACAAAGTTGACTGTCTGAAAGGAAAAAATTACTTCCATAAACCTTTACTCTTGTGTATATACACACCTTTATCTAGAAGAAAAACGGAAGAAGGGAGTCAGAAAAACAGAGGGAGAAAAGTCCTATGGAGATAGGAGCAAGTCAAATTGACATTTGGTGCAATTCTGTCTTCCAGAAGAATGCAGCACTTTTGAGGAGGACATGCCTTACCTTCAACACGCTCAGTCCCCGTCAATAGAATTGGAAGACGTACGGTAGGCATACTCTTACCTCCGCCCAGTCCCACTTGCCTTGAAAATCCTTGAATGTGGAAAGTTCAGCAGACAACACATTAGCTGTTTATTTGTTCACACTTCAAAAAATTCCAACAGTAGCTCTGAAATTGTTATTCTGCAACAGCCACAGCAATATTCATACTCTGATGTTAGACGGTGAAACTGCGTTCTTGTATCAAAGGAAAATTTGACGTGCTCAACTGCCTTGCCAGCTTCTGACATTGAAGGCCTGGCTTAAACTCGGAGAAACTTGCCCACAACTAAAGCAGAAACTGTCAGTATGGTTAAATCCTTCACCATGTAAATTTGCTGTAGCATAAGTTTGCGGAATCAATCGATAGAAGTTTTCCGAGCTCTGCGACTTCTCTGAGAAAGAAGTATACACTTCCAAGATGGTGGTAAACCGAAAGACTGTGCGAATTTTTCAAGCCACATGCAAACACAAAAGCTTGCCAATGACACAAGCAGTAGGACAAAGGAATCCCAGAGGCAAGTTTGGGGATCCTGGATGCATACACAGCCTGCTTTATGCAAATAGAACACTGATAATGTTTGGCAGCTCTATCTTTCACAACCACAAGAATGCGGGGATGGGAATTTGATGATGTCCAGTCGGAACATCGTTTCACTGAGATTTGGACATGCACACTTGCTCCAGGAAGGCTTCCAGCCAGTCCGTAACACGCTGTTCTCACAAGCCCAAGGAGAAGAAAACTGTCCACAATGGAAGGAGCTTGTGAGAATATGAACAAGACAATAAACTGAAGGCTTCTTCAAACATGTCAAGCACACCAATGCTGAAAATGGGCTGCTTTAGAGTTGTTGCCATGGCAACAGTACACCATCCAGGAATACGAAATTCCACTTAGACAGAACGGAAAAATTCCAGGACTGTAGTGTTTCAAGGATGGTGGTTTTGATTATACACACGGAGATTATGTACCAGCGGAGGGAAGGGTGGGGGCAAATGGCCCCTCGATGTTTATTCGAGCGTCCTGTCCCATATCTTCTCAGCCATTCTTATATAAGTTTAAGAATCCGATGCTTACCTGGTTGAGGTGGGTTGAGCATTTCCGGGGGAACATACGACGATGGTGGCGGGTCTCGTTTCTTGGACTTAGGAGGAGTGGCTGGTTGGTCAGTTCCTTGAGGAAAGATTTAATAAGATTTTTCTCATTGAGGTACTGATTAATTCCCCGTTGGCATTGATCGTGAGCTCAGTTGAGATTGCAATTTTTACCTAGCTAACTGTAGTTCAAGGAAGGAGGGAGGCCTCCTTTCCTCCCTTAGGCCATCGGCTACGGACTTTGTGACAGGCTCTGAATAAAAGTTGCACCGAAACTCCTGGCTCTCTTCTTATCACAAGGGGAATCAACAAAAGTCATCAGTCCTTAGCAACATTTTCGTATAAAACCGTGGAGGAAAGGTGTTTCTTCTTAAGAAAGAAGAGATTTTTCTGAGAGGGGAGAGGAAGAAGAAGAAGAAAACGGGCAACAAGTGGTCGTTTAACCCCAGCCCATAAGTCCGTGACAGTTGCCCTAAGGAAATGAAGCAAGGCTCCGATCCTTACCTGGTTGAGGTGGGTTGAGCATTTCCGGGGGAACATATGACGATGGTGGCGGGTCTCGTTGCTTGGGCTTAGGACGAGTGGCTGGTTGGTCAGTTCCTTCAGAAAAGATGAAATAAGATATTTCTCATAGAGGTACTCATTAACTCCACATTTGCATTGATCGTAAGCTCAGTTGATTGTAATGTTTACCTAGCTAACTGTAGTTCAAGGAATTCTAAGGAGAGCGGCCTCCTATCCTCGAATAAAGCAAAGATCCGGTCGTTACCTGGTTGAGGTGGGTTGAGCATGTGCGGCGGCACGTATGACGATGGTGGCGGGTCTCGTCGGTCAGGCCTAGAAAGTGGGGCTGGTTGGCCAGTTCCTTGAGGTTAGAAAAGACATTTCTGTTAAAGGTACTGATTAATTCCGCAGTCGCATTGATCACAACTACCTCAGTTGAGATTGCAAATTTTATATAGCTATCTTTTGCTCAATGAAGGAAAGAGGCCTGTTAACCTTGAACGAAATCAGGATCCGATCCCTGACGTGGTTGAGATGGGTTTCGCATGTGCGGCGGCACATAAGGCGATGGTGGTTTGTCTCGTGGCTCTTGCTTAAATCGAGGGGGGTTGCCAGTTCCTTGAGGAAAGATAAGGCATCTCTACCCGAAGTACTGATTGTCATTGATCTCGTATTTACATTGATCCTAAGGTCAGTTGAGGTTGCAAATTTTACCTAGCTGACGTAAAAGTTTAGCTCAAGGAAGGAAAGACACATGTTACAATTGAGTAGGGCAAGGATCCGATCCCTTACCTGGCTGAGGTGGGTTTAGCATGTGCGGCGGCACATAAGAAGATGGTGGCGGGTCTCGTCGGTCAGGCCTAGGGTGAGGGACTGGTGTGGCTGCTCCTTGAGGAAAGATAAGATATCTGTGTTAGAGGCACTGATTGGTTCCACGTTTGCATTGATCATAAGCTCAGTTGCGGTTGCAAATTTCAGCTAGCCAACCTAAAAGTTTAGCTCAAGGAAGGAAAGACGCCTGTTATCCTCAAATGAGGCAAGGATTCGACGATCCCTTACCTGGATGAGGTGGGTTTAGCAAAAGCGGCGGCACATAAGACGATGGTGGAGAGTCTCGTGGCTCTTGCTTAATACGAGGGGCGGGTTGGCCAGTTCCTTGAGGAAAGATAAGATGTTTCTATTAGAGTTACTGATTGATTTCACATTCGAATTGTTCATAAGCTCAGTGAAGATCGTAAGTTTTTGCCAAGCTATCTTTAGCTCAAGTAAGGAAAGAGGCCTGTTATCCTTCAATGAAGCAAGGATCTTATCCCCTACCTTGGGGTGGGTTGAGCATGTGCGGGGGCACATATGACGATGGTGGAGGGTCTCGTGGCTCTCGCTTAATACGAGGGGCGGGTTGGCCAGTTCCTTGAGGAAAGAAAAGATGTCTTTATTAAGGTTCTGTTAAAGAGAAAGATGGTAACTGTAAGTTTCTTCAGTAACAATGCTAAGCAATAACCATAAAAACAAACAGTCGCTTGAATCATGTTATTGTGCACAACCATCTTTAATTCAAGCTCTTGAGTGAGGCAGTATAAGGAGAGAGAAACCAAGAAGCTGATTGCTTACCTGGCTTGGGCAGGACGAAGGGGGAAGGCAGGTCGTGCGAAGATGGTTGTGGGTTTGGCTGTGGAGTTCTTGGAATAGGGACTTGCTGTCCTCCTCCACGAGGGACTACTTGGCGAGCCCCAGTTGGAATTTCGTGGCCACCTCTGTGTAGATTTCCTGGCCATGCAACCCGAGGCAGGTCGGCCCCTTGTGGAGGGGGAAACCTGACTTGTGGTACAGGACCAACTGTGGGAACCACTGCCGGGTTCGGAGCCGGGTTCGGTGCCGGGTTTGGTGCCGGGTTCGGAGCCGGGTTTGGTGCCGGGTTTGGTGCCGGGTTCGGAGCCGGGTTCGGTGCCGGGTTGGCTAGCCATGGGCCAATCAGGCCTGGCGGGTGTGGCTGGTTTTGTGCTGCACCTTGATCTGTGGAGTGAAGCAGAAATTGTGGGTGCTTTGCAGGAAATGAAATATCATCAACTCTATTCATCTCTTTATTGATTTTCATTTAAATTCGATGTTTGCTGCTGCGCATGTGTTCCTGGAAAATGATCACGTACGAACTTCTGACTTGGTTAATGTCACGCACATTCTATCTGACTGCAAGGAAGTGACAGCGTTGGAGAGAGTGCTGACATGGCTAGTGCTGTGTATCTTGGCAAAATGGAGAGATCTACCCTAGAACCTGCTAAACCTTATGTTTAATTTTGAAGGAAGAAATGTCCTTGATAACAAAGACAAGTCAGCTGAATATTTTCTTACTTTAAAGTCAGTATTTCCCAAAGAGAACTCTCATTATCTTTGTGCACGTATACCCCGGCCAGAGATGGGGAGATGAGGCATTTGGGCAAGTGATGTTGGGGTTGGGGTGGGGGGTGGGGTGGGATTTAGAACAAAACCGAGCATGGTCGCCTTGATTACATGTTAACGCATGGGCATCGGACAGTCTCGATTGACCTGTTGTCTTGACTACTTAAAGGGACACTGCGACGCTTTGCCAATTAAGCAAGATGGCGGATAAGTGTATTACATTTATTCGGCGTCACGAC
>JAOWAR010150122.1:0-11403 GCA_028571005.1 Clathrina lutea
TATTATGCTTTAATTTTCTGTTCACCCCTGTGTTGTTCAGGTCCCAGTGGGAGGTGTGCTATACCACCTACTTTCCAGCACCTGCTCTGGTTACAGCTCTCCTGTCACTGTTAACACCTTTGTGCTTTTTGTCCATATAATCTAGTCTCTTTCTCCTCCGCTGTTTTGTGTAATAGCTGAAGAAGTCCAATATTAATGGGCGAAACGTCCTATCAATACAACTCAAACTTTCCTTTCAGTGGGTATGTGGACGAAGTTTCTCCCAATTACTACCTGCATGGCAAAATTACAGTCCATTCGACACTACCACGACCAGCACACTGCTGATCATTCACAGCATGGCCATAAATCATTGGCACGCGTTACCATGGCATTCTTAGCTTGAAATTGAGCTTTAATCACCAAACCTCGTGCATTATGATCGTGAAATGCTTCTTTCTATTCTTTTTTTCGCCCAAAGCCCACAGATAACTCATGGCTGGCACAGGCCTTGACTGACACACATTTCAAACAAGCATGGCACTTGACAAGTCTGGAGTGGACTGTTTCTGACTGACAAAGCAGAACCTATTGAAGAAAGGTAAGCTTTGCACAATGCAATAAAACTTGATAAAGATGAAAACAATTTCTGTACCCAGTGAAGGCTTTCTTTCTCGATGACAACAGCGTCACAGAGATTCAGATGGGCGGAATGGGGACAGTCAGCACACTGAAAACTCAGGGTCTACCTGCTACCTGTTCAAGATAAGAAGTAGACAAATGCCATCTCATGCCATCATCTGTAAAGTTCTTCAGGTCGACAGGCCACAACAACCACCCTTCATTCATTTTTTTTCTTTAATATATGTAGTGGAACTTGGACAATACGCACCCCTCCCTCCGGGAAAATTGAGATAAGTATGAAATAACCACGGTACGCACTAGCCAAACTCATGCAACACGATAAATGACTGTCCCTTATTGACATAAAGTACATATTAGCCAGTGTACACACACTGAGCCAGGGACATACTATCTGACTTCCATTGTGTGTGTATTATATTTCCGATCCACTTGAAAGGCACAGCTCTTCTCCAGCACATATGAAAGAAAAAAAAAAAAAAAAGTTCAATATCGAGCATATTGATGGATTTTAACACAGAAATAACTTAGGTACTCAAGTAATAAGTTAAATATATATGTTGGATGCTATTTACTGTTTGTATCAGCAAAAGAAAATAACACTAAGTTCACCCTCTATCAGCTGAAGACAGAATTGAGCGTAGTGCACAACGAGTGAACAATGTTTCCACTGCAACAGTGTAGCAAGGCGCGTACGAGGAAACCCACGGGAACAGCTGCTAGCACGTCAAGAATATAATGGCGTCCGAAGAGCACTCTAGAGAACGCGACCGCTACAGTCCACGAGACGGCGCTCGCCTGGAGCCAGGCAGTTGGTCGAAAGTGCGCAGTCAAGAACAAAGGCAGGAACACCGCCCGAGTGGTGTGTCCGGACGGGAACGAGTACTTGAGATCCAGCTGCACCGTGACGAGCATCGTGGTCTGATTGTACGGAGGTCTGGACCTATTCGTGGCAAACTTCAGCAAGCCTACGACGACCAGGTCGATGACGAGTCCTGCGAGGAGCTCGATTGCGATACAGCGCTGAACGTCACTCCCAAACAGGACGAACATCACACAAAGGAGAATCCAAGGGACACCGTGGCCAGTATACTCCAATGCCACGCACACGCGATCCTTGAAACCACACCACCTCGGGGGTATCACGTTGAAAAACAACCATCGCGAGACGCGCTGGTCAAGGCGAACTAACTCTGAGAGAAAACCTTTCTCTTTACCCGACCAGAGCCTATCGGTTTGATCTGTGGCTCCGACGGTCATGGTAGTCGGAACGAGTGCCTCAGACTGTACGAAAACAGCGAGCAAACACATCAAAACATCACTTCACGAAGCGACATGCTATCGCTTCTTTTTCCATTGCAGCATGGCTACTCCTACGCTGGTGGTCCAGCTGAAGCTAGTTTAGTTTAAACATCAGCTTAACTGACTCCAACGCAACACGCAAGCGATGCGCCAATATCGAATGCGCATGATGACTATGGTGGACGCTGGAGCTCGAGCTGCGCTGCAGGTAGGAGGTGTCTGTCAACAGGCCCCGTACCGTGTACCCGTAGCTTATCTCGTAGTAGTGTAGCCAACTTGATACTAGGGTAGGTGACGACGCGATCGATCCTGGCCATGGCGCCGGCGCCCGCGCGCGCTCGAGCTCAGCGCCATTTGTATACCATGACAACAACGGTTGCTACGAGTAACGGACGCGTCTGCTGGCGGCTTTGAAAGCGTTCCCAAGCCACGCGTCACCGACGACTTCGCCGACGTCCCCGTCCAAAGCTGTAAACTGTATAGTGAGATTGATCCGAGATACAAGCGCTGTGAAAAAGAAGATAAAAAGAGAGGTCTACCTTTCTCTTTCCAGGTTAAAAAAAAGAAAAACGTCCCGGCACTTCACGATAGCCCCAACCATTTACATATTGCCATGTCGGCGGCGTCGGTAGATCGCTACGGTGTCCAGCCATTAGCGGACGAAATTGACGAGTTGAAGAGGAAAATCGCCTTATTGGGTAAGTCAAGCCGAATCAGATCAATCTGCCTTCTCTTCCGGAAAGTTCTCGCAACTAGAAAAAAAAATGACAAACCTGCGTTAACTTTAATTTTTCCTATTTGCGGGCAGATGGCGACCAGAAGGCGTTTGTGGAGAACGCTCGAGTGGCGAAGAGGCAAAACCACGAGCGGATTCAAGAGCTACGCGAGGAGAACAAGCGAAACAGGGCTCGGCTCGCCTCCCTGCTTGTCGTAAGGGTCGAATTCAAGCTCCCAAAATTACCTGATCATATATGTACTGTACCTAGGCTAGGGACCTCTGTAATAAGACCAAAATAGTTGGGTCTTCCCTGGTATAATAATCAGCATCATGCCATGGTAGTAAAGCAAACAAACAATAAGCGAACTGATGACATTTTCATAGCATCTAACGTATGATGGTTGATGGCCTCTGGTTTGCAGGGTGACGAGAAGGTGGTCGCCAGCGCTTTTAGCGAGACTGCCAAGAGGCAACCGCCGAGTTTTCGAGATGTGAAGAGCTCTGTGAGTATAATCGTGTGCTGCGGCTTGGGTTGGCAACTCGTTGATAATCTAGCTGATTATGCATGATGCACACACGCATGAACACGAGTCCAAAGATCTGGGCCTAAGGTTTCAGCTTGTACTGCAACCAATTGATTATGCATTCAAATCACGTGGCACATTGGTAACAGTGCCGTTTGAAACTCTACACCGAGTATGCAGTGTTCAGTGTGCAGCTTTGCAACGCATGAGCCATATATCTCAGATGCCGTCGGGGATAGCCAAAATAGCAACGAGAACACTAAAAAGTTAGGTTGATTTGATCAGTCAACTTGACATCTCCTACTCAAATCTGAATGCAAACAGTCAACTCTTTTTGAAAATCCTGTAGCTGTCGACAGGCTACTGCATTTTTTTTCAAACATGGAATATCATCAACACCGCGGGTACAATGGACTGAGAGACTGACGAAAGCACTGTGCCAATTGTCATGTTTCTCTCTCAATAAAGTGCAATCCCTTGGTCATGGTTCATGTATATTATGCTGGACCAAAAAATTTGACGAAGTTGAATTAGCAGTGGGCCGTTTACATCATGTAATATTGAGCTTGATTGCATTGATTAACTCAAAAGCAATCTTGGCGCGCTCTCATGATCAGGAGTGTGCCAAGACCACTAAGCTCTATACCACATAACATATCAAACGCCGGCCTACTGCCAATTCAACTTTGGCAAATTTTTTTTGTCCAGCGTAGTACGTACATACCTACAAGCCTGAAAGTGTGCAAAGGAGAGCGGAGGCCGCAAGCTGTATAACTCTAGTAAAGGCCTGGTTATTCATCAGCTATGGTTGACATTTGACGTGGATCTCTCTATATTGGCACCTGCCTTGGGGCTCTTGATCATGACAAACCATTTTTTTTTTACCTGATAAGAGAAGCCGCTGACCCAACAAGGATCGTTTATCTGGACATTAAAGAGCTTTGAACTTGTCATATGCAGTTCACAAGGCTGCAAGCCCCGCAGCTGTAGCTCCCCTTCCAAGGTTTTCATCTCAAATTGAGTTGTGTCCCCTGCTGTGCCGATTCCAGTGCTTGAGTATCCAGACGTTTCTCCAACTATTGGCGACCAGGCTAACACTAAACTCCAGTTTTGTAAAACTAATTGGAGGCTAGTTTCGGCGCTTCTACAGCTGTGCCTAACATGCTACGGGTTTTGTCCCTTGAAGGCACCTTTTGTAGAGTAATCAATTTCTTTGAATTCACACGTACAATGTTGACAGCATGTCTAATCGTACTGTGGTACTCAGTTAGTAGCAACTCTAATGGTCATTGGATTGCGGTGACATGCCCAAATTTGGTTGGTCACTATGGTCTTCCCGGTTTCACGAGTGCACAGTGCAATTTTCTCAGCAAAAAAACAATCTCATAACTCTCTTTTTCAAGTCTGTTAATCAAGGTCTTTTAAAAAGAGACATAACGTGCTGAATCAGCATGAAAAGCCACAATAATTAGCCGATATGACATTCCGACCCTTGCCACCTACTAGCCTAGAAATACGTCAGTATTTATCATGGCCACCAGCGGGGATACGAGACTGCTGCGCATGCATCTGTCACTGCTCAGATTCCCACACTCACTTCCAAAAAGAACTTAAGAAATTCCACTTCAGCCGGATTAAAGCATTTATTCTTGATTTTCTCTGATCCGATATTCTGCATTGATCGGCAGGTGGCTATTGAGAGGTTAGACCAACGAGCTTGTGAGCTTGATAAATCACTGAACGCCCTCCGACACGAGAATGTCCGCCGACAGAAGAAGCTGGACCAACTGCGGACGCAGGTCGTCCAGAACAGCCACGACTACGAGACGACGCGGCAGAACAGTGAAGGCCAGTCTGCCATGTCCAAAGAACTGCGACAGCTGGAGAACAGGCTGGACAAGGCGACTATCCGGTGTCAGGAAGCCGTTCATGTGCAAAAGACTTACCGGCAAGTCATCGATCAAATGCAGGAGGTGAGACTGCCTTGAGTCAAAATACAAAAAAAAAGAAAGAAAAAAAAAACGGTGTGGTTATTGCGAGCAATCAACATGCAAGCTGGTGATCACAAGCTGTGGTTCAAAACTGATACTAACTGTAAGACAATCGAGGTCAAGTAGCTTTTACAGTGTATTCTATTTGTAAATGAGTTTCAGTTTGGTATATACAGTGGCTCAGTTTCGGCAACACAACTCACGGTCATCGATATGTGCTCAGATTTAATCTTGAGGATCCGGCCGGAGCCATTAGAGAATGAAGAGGATGGCGCTGTTGTTTGCTGTTGTGGAGGATGTTAGCTTTTTCGACAACATCAGCCTTTGTTTCAACTGCATTTTCAGGAACGCCTCCATTATGATAAGCGGCTTGAAGCTCTGACTAAAGCCGTTGAAGAGAAGAAGAGGACGTATCGTGAACTGGCATCTGTCGCCAACGATGCAGATTTGGCACGAGACACAGCTAAGGTATGACCAACATAACACATCAACTAGTCCCAATTTCGCAGATGTGTGATGTTTTGGGAGAAACTTTGGACTACTGCGAACTGAAAACAAAAAGAAGTGGAAAATTTGACAAATGCGAACTGGAAAGAAATGTATTTTGAGAATTTCAGTGGCAAAGCCAGAACCAGGGAAGGAGAGAGAGAGAAGGAGAGAGAGAGAGAGAAAGAGAGAGAGAGAGAGAGAGAGAAGGAGAGAGAGAAAACAATATCTTCTATTACAGAAGGATAGCCGTAATGGTCCAGTAATGGATATGACCAATGAGAACTTTTGTCAAAATCGACCATGCAAGTGTGGTAGGTAGATCCATAGAGAGGTTTACCATTGTCATCCTGGATTGAGTAACACAAAGCTCACCAATCCGTTGTGCAGCCTTATTTATCTTCTAGTTTCTCGCCGCCTGATACTCTGAGCTTCACTGTTTGTTGGGTGCAGCTTGAGCTGAGCCGGGAAGAGACGCAAATGGTGCAGCGCCGCCGACAGAATGAGCAGACGCTGACCACATATAAGAAGATGGCGGAGGACAAAAAGGACACAGCGGACAAAGTGGAGAAGAGAGTGAGTGACGCAGTGAACTCAGTACAAGCATCATGCCAAGGAGAAAGAGGCGCAAGAGAAGCAGAAATGGTGATCTAATGGCGAAAAGCACAAGAAAGAAACCGAGGAAGTGTATTGCGAGCCGAGTAACCAGAGTCAAAATAAGATATATCGAAAGTATTTAGGTGAGGCCTGCATGGTCTCCATAGTGCCTGCCGACTCCCAGCGTTGGCTTTACGGATACCAGCACCGGGAGGAATGCCATTTGCTATATGTTCATAGACTCTGTGTAGGTCAAGCTAGCCAGCTGTCTCCGGTATTGGTGATACAGACTGACTAAGTGCCAGCAAGGAAAGCGCTTTCTTTCCGTGGATGGCCATGGATGGGCCAGGACAGAGGATACCAGTCCACTGACAGCACCAAAAACAGCGTAGCATGGCTATGATGAAGTTTGGGAGAAGTACTAGTGATAACTTGAAGAAAGGGAAGGGAAACAGTGGAAAGAATGGAAAGGAGCACAGTGGAAAAATGCCAATGCCCCAAGCAGGATTTGAATCAAGATCCTCAGCTGACATGGCTGATGGTCTGCCAGTTGAGCTATTAGGACCGGTAACTCACTGATCAGGACAAATGACACTTCAACCATTGTACTATACCATTACCTCTCACCAAAGGCCCATGTGACTAAACGCTCCCAATCAGGGACCCATCACAGCAAAACATGAATAATGATAAAGTTAAGGAGAAGTGATTACTTGAAGAAAGGGAAGTAAAGCAGGGGAAAGAATGGAAAGGAGCACAGACTCTCACACTTTGCTCCTTTCCGTTCTTTCGAACTTCCCGTTCTTCATAGCATGAACTGTTCACAAAGCGGGCACAGCCTTGTATGAGTCTGATGCCAAAATTACCTACATTTGACTGATGACTCATCCATGCGCATCCGTTAAACCGTGTCCGTGACTCAAGGTGCAAGCATTTTGGGAGTTTGAATTTGCCCCAAATAAAGGCACATTCTTGGTCATGCTTAACAATGCGCATTGTCCGTAGATCAGTAAAGAGAATTTTCGGCCAACAAACTGTGCAGAAAAAAACTACACCAGGGCTTAGATAAAGTCACAACACACTAGTGCTGGTTGTCGTGGTGAATTTTGAAAATTTATAGCTTTGCTGGAGCTATGACTTTTCTTGTTCTTTCAGCTCCATCGGCCAGCACTGCCGGACGACGACTCCTTGGCTCAGGGTAAGTGCATATCATTGCCATTCAAGAAATTCTAAACGGTTCGTCGTTGCTTTTGCCAGTGCCGGGGCTGCGCAAAGCTAATGAATGTGAGAATTTAAACATTGTGAAGGGAGGGTGCAGAAGCTGGGACAAATTTTAGCTTTTGCTCTGAAATTGGGAAAACTGTCTGTGCCTGCAATTTAGATATGCCCTGGTTTTGGTTCGAACTGTAAAAATGCACAGAATCGGCCGCCTCTCCGACCGAAGGAGCTGGCCATGAGAAGCTGGAGATGTATGAAGCACATTTGTCCAAGATTAAGGAAGCAACAGGCGTGACGGACGAACAGGTAATGTGACAGGCTCAGTGGTATGTCTAGCACAAACATTTGCTGTATATATATAATAAGCGGTGTCTATTTTTGGAGGATAAAGTTTGTCAGGCAATGCCAAAAAAGTAATTTGATTTTCCTGACCAATAGAAGGGTTTGGGCATATTCAGTACTGAATAAATTACTGCTCAGGGTGTGTATCATATTGGGGTATGAGATTGAGAAGAATCTCTTCTTTGAGGAATTTGAGATCATTTTGGAGTAAGCTTAGCCGACACCACTATATTCCATACCTAACCAATTACATTATGAATGCTAACGTCTGATGACTGTGTGGGGCAGTTGAAGGTAACACATTGTATTTTTTATCTTTGATATCAGGAGATCATTGAGCGTTTCCTCTCACAAGACAAAACAACGGAGCATTTGGACAGATTGAAGGAGATGAACCAGACACAGCTGGATGATTTGCGAAAAGATAAGGTAAGGCCAAATTAAGTCGGAACAGTCAAAGTTGAAAAGTGAAGCTGGCAACCCTGAGTTCGCGGAATTTGACATGCCCATAGACGCTCTAGGCCAGGTTCAGACTACAGACAGGATAAAATGGTGTTTTTAGGCTAAAACGCACGTTGTACAGTTAATGGTCATGTTTCAAGTCGTGCGTTCACACTTGCTGGTGCAGACAACGTTTTGAGGTATACTATTGCATGATTACAATGACTACCGCGGGCCTTTAAACGGAAAATCTTTCTGTTCCCGACGTTGAGTCAGCCTCCTTTTCTTTTTTTCTTGTCAATAGCTCTTGCTGAGGTAAGGCTGGCCTTAGGAGCATTTTGCCTCCTTTTTTTGTTGTTTCACTTCCTGTCTGATCTGTACCAATTATCATTATCGGCTACGACTTGTACTTATAGCCTGGTAGCTGGCCCAGAATAATGGAGAGCTCGAATCTATATTGTTTGCTCCAGCTTACAGTGCAAAGCCAAGCTCCTTTCCTGTGCACCATACACACTGGTACCTCCTAGTATAGCTGGTTATGTGCTGGCAAAGAACCGCTTTGTGCGCGTGATCCCTTGTCCTAGAGCTCGAGCTCGTCGGAACTGTCCTTGTCCATTGGGTCGCTCATGTCGGGATTGACAAGACGTGGCTCCGGCTGGACTGCGAACTCTTGTCGGGCCACAGTCTTCCAGTGCTTCTTGATCCTCCTCTTGTACTTCAACTAGCCGAGAAATGCTTACGCTGATTATATTCATCGTGCCATAACCTGAACGTTGATCATTTTGGTGCGAAATGGACCCGTATGCATAGCGACTTTCATGTTAACGCCATTGATACGTGGTTTTGTACTGTGGTGTTAATCCGGACTTACTCATCTTATACTTGAAGTGGCTTTGTCTTTCTTTGCCTGGATTGTGATTCAATTTTAGCTTTCACGTGATTTTGCCAGAACCTGAAAATCTGAATAGACAAGAATAACGTAACCCACTATCGGATTCTTTCTTGCCATTTCAAAATTGGACAACAGTTCTTTTTTGAAGGGATCGTGAAGCTGTTGTAGTGTACCAATGAACAGCTCATCCTGTGCAGAGTGTGTCCAGCAACGTGAAGAATTCATCAAACTCGCACTCTCTGCAGTACTGAGCCCTTCCCATGCATCTCTGGCCTGAGATAAACTGTTGATGACCTTAGATGAATTATTGATGACCTGAGATAAACTATTGATGACCTGAGATAAGCCATTGATGACCTGAGATAAGCTATTGATGATCTGAGATAAGCCATTGATGACCTGAGATAAGCCATTGATGACCTGAGATAAGCTATTGATGATCTGAGATAAGCTATTGATGATCTGAGATAAACTATTGATGACTTGAGATAAACTATTGATGACGTACGTATGACGCTTATATGCTTTCACCAGACCGAGCTTCAGAAGCAGTTTGAGGACATGAAGTACTCGGGTGAAGCGAAAATCTCAAGGTGAGAGGACGTGATTGCCGTGCTGCCGGGTTAAATTTGCTGAAAACAACAAGCAAGAACTGAGCTGATCAAGCCCGGAGTTTGCAATCGGTGCATGATCTACATCAGTTCCGGAAAGGGACACCCCCGCTTGTTGCTGGCATAATTTTCAAGAACAGTAATACTGTGCTTAAAATAATCTACCTAGTCGGGCAAGCACGTTGGTTCACTTCCGAAAGACAAACTTTAATTTCGTCATACTGCATGCTGCTGTCCACCGTGCTGGTACACTGAGCTGGCATGCCCACCACTCTACTCTGCCAGTTAAAATATGTGCATCATGCTTGCGTTTGCTCGCTCGTGTGCATGTGTGATTGTGCGTCCGAGTTATGGTCGCAAGCTTTGGCCTTTACATTGTGCTATCAATTGACTAACATCAGTTAAAGGCGTTGCGTTATTCATCTTTTTTTTTCCACAGTGGCGAGAAAATGCTTGAAGAATTCAAGGAACATCTCGACACGACCAGGCAGAAGTAAGACATTTCTGTGAATGTCACAGCTGGAATCATATCTGTCCCTTCCTCTTCTCTCTCTCTCTCTCTCTCTCTCTCTCTCTCTCTCTGTGTCCCTCCCTCTCTCTCTCTCCCTGTCTCTCTCTCCTCCTCTCTCGTATCAACCGACTGCTCGATTGTTCACAACGTCCAAGAGCTTTGAACAATCAACTGTTTGTTTGATGTGAAGGAGTAAGGAAACCCAGCTGAACGCCGACAGGACAACCAAACTTCTTCTTGACGTCAACGCCGGTGTCATTCATCTCCAGGAGAAACTGCACCACCTCAAAGCGGTGAGCTACATGACGAAGTGCATTGTTCTCAGTCGACAGTGGTTTGACAGAATTGCTTCTTGGCTTCCTGGAGTTGTTTGCATGTCACTGTCAGACGTTACTGGCAATGCCATCTCCATTCTCCATCAAAGGCTAACAACCAAAAACCAATGTTGATTGGCTTGAGAAAAGCGGTGAGCGCACGTTAAGAAGGGATCAATCGATCAAAGGAAATTTGCGTGTTACCTGGACTCAGACTCAATCACTAAATTGTCAAGCCCAAGAGAATCGATGTCATAGTCCACGACACCACCACGTCGAAACAATAGACAATGGCACACCTTCATGGTTACGCTATCTCAGCTATCTCATCCACATAGGGGTCCATGGTCTGGAGGATAGTACCGGCAGAGTATGGGCAATTGTCATGATTTGTCTTTTGATGCTGGTGCATCCACGCTGCTACTTGGCTGCATGTGCTTTCAAATCTCAACTTCGATGTTGTCTAAAACATTGATCCAACTTCTTCTTCTTCTCCTCCTCCTCCTCCTCCTCCTTCTTCTTCTTCTTCTTCTTCTTCTTCTTCTTCTTCTGCAGCCAAAGCCGTCAATTCCCGTTCAGCATCCTCCTCCAGGCGCTGAGGATTACATGCTGGACATGCTTGCCACAGTGGAGCAGAAACTGGTGCGCCTTGTGGAGGAGATGTCCAGCCGGGACATTGATCAGCTGATGAATGAAATGGAGGACATGCAGGTAAGCCTTCAAATGTTGAAATTTGGTGAGTGAGTGAGTGCATTCGGGTGTGTGTGTGTGTGTGTGTGTGTGTGTGTGTGTGTGTGTGTGTGTGTGTGTTAAAGAATTTTGTATAGTTAGACTA
>JAOWAR010150133.1:0-11399 GCA_028571005.1 Clathrina lutea
TCTCTCTCTCTCTCTCTCTCTCTTTCTCTCTCTCTCTCTCTCTCTCTCTCTCTCTCTCTCTCTCTCTCTCGCTCTCTCTCTCTCTCTGACTTGACGAATACCAGCTTGCAGGGCCCCGGTCCATTCGCCATTTTCTTCAGTCGCGCTCTGGCCGTTATCGCGTGGCGTTTCGTCACGCGCATTCCTAATATTTTTTTCTTGCTCGCCGGTCAGCCCTTCGATCTCGGTCACACTACCCGGGCAGTATCGCCATGCAAAACATGGCTTGACCCAGCAAAAGGAAAATTCCTCATGACCAATTTACCTTGGACCTTGGCAATGCCCATCAACCGCAGGATGACAATCCATCGCACGTCTGAACAGGCTGTACAAAGGCGTGAAAAGGCGCTGGAAAAGCAGCTAGCAGGCGTGCGCACGGCCAACCGACATCTCATGATCTCGCCGGAATTATCGTTTCAGCCGAGGACATTGATCTTGGGGAAGTACTGGGAGAGAACACAGGAAGGGTAGGCGCTATCGTCAAGCACAGTTACACCCAGTAATGTCGGCAGAAATGAAGAAGAAAGAATATAATTTGACTGACATTCATCCAAAGGAAACGTTGGTAACTTGTGTTGAAGTTCTCTCTTTTTGGCAATTTAAATGGCGTTTCCTGAGCTCAAATCTGAAGTGATTCCCCAAAAATTCCGCGAGGAATGATGTTTTACCACCCTAATTGAGAAACAAAAGGCAAAAAAGTCAGCGAGTGGTTACAAAGTGCAAAACACGCACTTGGACCCCAAGTACGGGAGACATTACTGAAATCAGCAGATCAGCGAGCCAGAAAAAATAGTAGGAATGCGCATGATGGAAGGCCACGCGCTAGTGGCCAAAGCGCGGCCGAAGAAAATGGCGAACGGACCAGGACCCTGCAAGCTGGTATTCATCTAGTCAAAGAGAGAGAGAAAGAGAGAAAGAGATAGAAAGAGAGAGAGACAGAGAGAGAGACACCTCTGAAGAAGCCTCTGGCGCAACGTCAGGAGAATCCTGTCTCAAGTGAAATGTAGAGAGAGACAGAGAGACAGAGAGGGAGAGACATAGTCAGAGAAAGAGAGAGAGAGAGACCGAGCTAGCACTAAACTTACTGCAGAATGCTGGCACTACAAAGCCCGAAGAAGCCCAAAGAAATGTGGTGCGTTCTTCATTTTCTGGAACTCGGTTACTCAAAAAAGTTTCTTCCTAGAGCTGATCTCAGATAAGCATAAAAACGTGGTCACAACTGAACACTCACGCAGTATAGATTCAAGTCTGAAGAGTCTAGCCCAGGAAATATCATAGAAGAAAGTTCTGTAACTAGGGTCTGAGAGCAGTCCATTGGTTGACTGAAGCGTGTCTGCGTACATAGGTCTAAAGCAGTACTGTGTACAAGTCCAAGAGGAGTAAGTGAACTATAGTCGAAATCATCAACAAATGAATTACTCATCACAAGCCAAAAGACCAGGAGTTTTAAAATTGTGACAAAGTAAAATCCCGATATAGGTATTCGGAGCAACATCGTTGTGACCAAAAACATGCACTTTTGAATATTGAACGAATAAGTTAGTACCCAAAAAGAAAATTGAAAGCAACTACAGTTGATCCCTTCCCATATTTTTGTAAGAAGAAGACAAAATTCCGACTTTAATGTTTTGGCGGGAAAATCTACACTGTCGCCAGGTGATCACAAGGGACATGGCAGTCTGAGCTCTTACGTGCAAATGCATGTGGAGAAATTGTCTGGCTTCTGTTGTGATAATTGATGCATGAATCTGTGGCGTCCCTTCTTGTCACCAGTAACATGAAATTTTCCAACCAGCACGTTCTGTCTTTAGTTCTTTCAGATAACATACACTGCTGTATGTGCATCAATATATGCAATCGACAGAAACTGGAAGGTTTTCTGTCCAGCGTGTCAGACAACCAGAAAGCCACCCTTTCTGCCGGAGTGTGTGACATGTGTTGAGCCACATGTCTACCACCTGGGGTTTCAATGACAGAAATATGTGTCATTGGAAAAACTACCTCCTCTACTCTAGGTGTACGAGCCGAGAACTCATGAAGACCGAAAAAATGTCCACATTTAAGGCGGTGTGGCCCTAAGTTGTCACTAATGATGGGATATGCATTACCACTCGTGCCGATCATCTAGCAGACATCGCGGACAACAGGTGGGCTTCATGGTCAGCTTCGAAGTGAAGTGCTTGTTCTTTCCCTGCTCTAGAGCAACACTTTAGCTTGCCCTCAGAAGATGGAAGCCTCAGCTCCGTCTATTCCGAGGCATGGCAAGGGATGCCACGCAGATCGACCGTAAAACAATAAACTTTCACGTGAGATGTACTTTTGCGACTTTCGCGACCGGCACCAAAACGCGAAATTTCGACGCGCGAAATAGGGTATTGTGCAGCCTGTGTACCAGTACGTATGTAGTACAAGTCATCTACATCTATTGTACAGTTTACATGAAACCGTAGACATCAGGGGCGTGTAGGTGTGGCACGTTTCACCTTCTGCACTTAGCACGTGCATTTTAGCGCCAAACAAAAATCAAAATCGAGAAATTTAAACGCCGCTCACTTGTGCCTTTGCTGAAATCGCGAAATTTTGTTCCCAGGAAAGTTTGTCGCTTTACAGTAGATCACCCCACAGATCGATACCCGAAGGCCTAGATCGCTGACCAGGTCTCAATTGTCACCCCACAGATCGAAGACCCGAATGTCTAGATTGTCTCCCGCAGACCAAAGACCTGAAGGTGTAGATGGTTTCCCCATAGATTGAAGATCTGAAAGTCAGGATTGTCTCACCACAGATTGAAAACCCGTAGGCCTGGATTGTATCGCCACAGATCGAAGACTTAAAGGTCCGTATAGTCACCCTACAGATCGAAGACTCGAAGATCGAAATCGAATAAGGACCAGAAGGTCTGGATTATCGCCCCACAGTTCAAAAAGCCAAAGTCTAGATTGTCCGTCCACAGATCTCAGACCAGGTCTATACTGTTACCCTATAGATCGAAGACCTGAACGTCGAGATCGAGGACTCAAACGTCGAGAACAAAGACTAAAAGTTTTTTGAAAGCCGAAAGGCAGAGTAGAAAGTCGGAGAAGTAGAAGGAAGAGAAGAGTAAGAAGACAGTCCGGTGGCGTATTCGGAGAGCGCGAGTGACTCTTGCCTGCTAGGAGAATTGGTACCGCAGGTTCGAGTCCGACCCAACCTGTATCTCTGTTTTTCGGACAGGCGTTCCCATGCGTCACCTTTTATATTCTTTCCCTTTTTTTCTTTCTACTTCTCCGACTTTCTACTCTGCCTCCCGGCTTTCAAAAAACTGATTTACAGTGGACCGCTGTCTCCTGGCCTCGTACCATCTACGTCTTTCCGGGCTGGCTCTGAGTGAATCACATAGGACGCGCTCTCGTCGCCACTTTCTTAACATCTTCGGGCATCGGACTGAGCCGTGTGGGCGATCGAGTATCCTCCGCTGGAAGATGCGACATTGGCCGTCCTTAAATGGGGACGGTCCGGTGGTGTATTCGCATAGCGCGAGTGACTCTCGTCTGCTAGGTGAAAGACTGAAAGGTCTAGATAGACGCCCCTAAGGTCTAGATCGAATACCTGAAGGTCTGGACTGTCTCCCCTCAGATCGAAGGCACGAAGGCCTAGACCTCACACCACAGATCGAAGACCCAGAGGTCGAAATTGAAGAAAGCCCTGAAGGTCTGGATTGTCTCTCCACATAGAGACTACCCCAAGGCCTAAACTAATCATCCGGAGGTCTAGATTGTCTCCCCACAGATCGAAGACCCGAAGGTCCGGATCGTCTCCCGGCAGATCAAAGACCCAACTGTTTGGATCGTCTCCCCACAGACCAAAGACCAGAAGGTCTAGATCGAAGACCCAAAGGTCTGGGTTATCTCCCGAGAATCGAAGACCCAAAAATCTGGATTGTCTCTCCACAAATTGAAGACCCAAAGGTCTAGATTGTCACCCCACAGATTGAAGACCGAAGGTCTGGATCATGCGCCCACAGATAGAAGGCCGCTTTGAAGGTCTAGATTTGAAAATTGACTTAGAAGAGAAGCCAGGTAGGTCACGTATTGTAATTAATTCAAACATGTACGCGTTCCTCTAACCTGCATTTACGGCTTGTTAGTTACCCCCTCCTTCCTCTTCTAGAAAATTTGTCTTCTCCGATTCAAGCGTCTGTTAACAGCACCAAGGAGAAGTGTTTGCAAACGTGAGGGAAATTGTTTCTATTTCCAGCAATAATAGCCCCCCCTTCAGGTCATGCTAAAAGCAAGACACTTAACTTCGAAGGGAATGCTGGCATAATGTCAGCCCTTGCGGGCACACTGACAGCTGTAGAAAGTGAAACTGAAATTATCCCAGAAGAAAATAAGCTGGTTGATTCGTCCTCAGTGAGCAATTGACATTGAAATTTCTGTTCAGTCAAGGGCCATTTCATCGCAACCTTGAATCCAGACTGTGGAGAAGAAGTAAATCATAGAGAAATAGTAGATGGTTTATCGCTAGCAGCATGACCCATACGCACAACCCACTACTTTTAGACCTGGTTGTCTAGGTAGAGTGTGAATGAAATAGGACACCTTTAGCTCCTTCTTGTCCTTAAGCATGTTGCGGTCATTGTTGCATAAGATAGTTACACACCAAATGCACTGGCGTTAAGAAGGGAATGGCAACAGAGCGGTATCAATCATTTCAGTATCTGACACCCAGAGCTTCACTCCCTAAAACAAGGTGTGCAAAGCCACAATTGGCAATCTCAGCCTAAGCAAGTGGCCAGCTTACTTCCCTAGATATATTGACCGTAGGTAGCACGGAAAGAACTTTGACATTCAACCAAAAGAGAAGAGGAGAAATGACACGCCGGGAGGGCTCAAACCTGCGGCGCCATCGCCTAACACAGCCGGAATGCCAGGATCATAACTGCTCTGCCACTAAGCCAACTGAAAAAAAGGCTTCGTCGAGCACTATGGGCATTCCAACTGTACACACTTGTCGCGGGGAAGGGAAAGGGGGAGAAGACAAAGACGGAGAGCAGAGCAGCCGAAAGTGGCGCTGTAAAGAGATGACAGTGCTAGAAGTCCTTGTGGACCAGAGTGAAAGAAAGGCCAATATTGACGTACATGTAGGTAGCACAGAATAAATTTTGACATTCAATCAAAAGGGAAGTGGAAGAATGATACACGGCCTAGCAGTTACGATCGTGGCATTTCGGCTGTGTTGGGCAATGGCGCCGCAGGCTCGAGCCCTCCCCGCGTGTCATTTCTTCCTCTTCTCTTTCCCTAGATATTGTGACCAGGACTTTGTCTGGGTCAGTATCCAAGCTTGGGCCTATTGGCAACATTCTCCGTAAACATATTGTGTACTTATCTGTCACCAACTTTGTTTGTGCATACCCCATTCTGTCGATTCCTGGCATGGTTGGCAGCAACTCTACCAGCCAGTCACTGTGCAGGGATATTTTCATCAGGACAGAGAATGTCAGGTGTCTACACATTGACGATAAGCCAAATCAATATCCAGACCTTCTGTAACATGACAGTAGATGGCGGAGGATGGACTGTCTTTCAAAAACGAAAAGATGGTTCAGTTGATTTCTACCGAAGTTGGACCGAATATGAAAATGGCTTTGGAGATGTGAATGGTGAATTTTGGCTAGGTAATAAATGGATTCATCTACTGACATCTCTAGGTCCTACCGAACTGCGAGTCGATCTAGGTGGAGGGAAGTACGCCAAGTACAGCAGTTTTTCTGTGGGTAACGCAGCGAGCAAGTACCGACTGACAGCGTCTGGCTTTAGTGGAAATGTTGAGAATTGGCCGGGAGGTAGTAACGTTCACAACCACAATAACATGCCATTCAGCACATTTGATCAAGACAATGATAACGCAGGCTCAACCGATTTTTGTGCGCGCTATTGGCGGTCTGCATGGTGGTTCAACGAATGTCATCATGTTCAGCTGAATGGCCAGTATGGTGACTCACGAACACATGCAGGCATTTGGTGGAATCCACATCACTATTACTTCAGCGAGATGAAGCTCAGACTGCTCTAGTTTGAAGAAATCCTGAATAACTCTCTTTCACTTTCCCAGTCTCTGCTGCTTGGACCAAACCAGGAAGTGTCTTTGTACAACCCAGTACTGGAATGACATCACTGTGTCTCAGTGCCTGGATTCAGGTTTTCTATACCAGCGGAGAATTGCATTGTAGACCATAGACGGCGCTTCGTTAGTTTCTTTGCAACCCTACCCACTTTAGGCTACTAGCACATCTAATGATCAACTAAGACACAGTAAACTCAAACACTGCTCAATCAACACGTGTGTCAGCTGTTCTGAGTGGAAACCAGTGACTGAGGCACTGATGATAAATGTTTGAGCTGGAGTACAGTAAAGCTTCATAGATAGTTGAGACTCTAGCAACAGGCTGTTCACTGTCCACAACGTGGTGGAAACCAGACATCTACGCTACCACATTGGATATTCCGCATGTACAATATACACATTGCACACATGTAAAATTGGTGTGTGTGTGTCTGGGGTCATTCTAGTTCAGAAGTAGTGAATCCAAGAAACTAGTCAGAATGTCATTCTACTAGCTGTCATCATACCGCATGGACTGTATCATGGTCTGATAGCCGATCAGACTAGTAGAGCGAGCACAGGACTAGCTACATGCAGATAAATAGTGCACATCTCTGAGTTCATTCTGTCCATGGTGTGCACTCCCAGGCCCAGACCGTGCTAGTGACACACCCAAGAATGTTACTCTGGAATTGCGTGCTAACTATGCGTTCCGGTGAGGTTATTTGAGTGCAATAAGAGTAGAGCTACAATCTCCTACTAGTCACTGCTCACTCCCATTCTATAGACTGAGATGACGTCCACGATTGAGCATCTCGATGAAATTAGCTGATCACACCCCATGCAGGAAAGCCCTATAGCTCATCCGCCAGAAGCACCATGCATGTTGGACTTGGGCGAATTTTCATTTACTTACATTATTTTTATGACATAGACACTGCGAAGCATTGTCTACAAACATCCAGGATCAACGATTAGTCTCTTAGAATCTCCTGTGGTTAGACTATATTCATCTGTGTACAATAAGGAACGTGTCACACCTCACAAGTAGTCCTTATCCATGCCTGTCTTCTGTGTAAATCGTCTAAATCTTTCTCGACCCTGTTTGGTTAGACTGGGGTTTGCTCCAGCAATTGAACAACATCGGTATAGAGTAGGGTAGCTCGGCTCTGCCACTGGTTGGATTCCCTATAGCAGACATAAAGTATTGTGAGAACTGAGCTGTTGTGCATAGCAATGCTCTAGGTGGAGAAACTCTCATCATGCTCTAGAGGCCTACCTTGGAATAGCAGAGAAGAGGAGCTCAGAAAAGCAGCTTCCGCGGCCACCTCACCTATGTCCTAATATATTCTACTCTATTGGCTAAGTAGCATCTAACAGTTGTAAGGCGTCACGTTAATTCTTCCTGTTATCTGAATCCTACTCCCTTCCATTGTCCGTCCTCTAGAGTTAGTGCCTTTCTTCATGTATTCCTTTTGCATTAGTAATATAGACCTCAATTCCTGCGTCTAGCACCTCCTTGTCCAATTTGCCTACCATTCCCAGTCTAAACGAACATAATTTGTCTAGTGATTGCTTAGCCTTCAGTCTGTAGAACAGACTCAAGTCTCAACAAAGAAAGCTCCAAACTATACTGTGATGGAGCAGACTCGACTATAGAACACCGGAAAGGAAATACCTAGAAAGTTGCAACTCTTTGTTTCCCAGCCAAATAATCATCTAGTGACAGTGTGAGGAGTCATTGAGAGTTACTGTGACAAGTCACTGAGGTTGAGTGTTAGAGTAATTCGGAGATAGTGGGAGGAGTCATGGATGGTTAGTGTGATGAATCGTTCAGTGTAAGTGTGAGGAGTTATTCAGGATCAGCGGGAGGAGTCAATGAGGCCTAGGGTAAATGTGAGGTGTCAATGAGTGTTAGTTTAGGGAGTCAATGAGGGTTACTTATGAGGACGAGTACTCAGAGAGGGTAAGTGTAAGATGTCATTCAGGGTTAGCCCGATGAGTTGCAGAGAGTTTGTGTAAGGAGTCATAGAGGGTAAATCCGAGGAGCAAGAGAGGGTTAGTGTGAGGAGTCATACAGGCTTACTTAGATTTTTCATTCATGGTTAGCGCAAGGAGTAATAGACGGTTAGTTTGAGGAGTCTATGAGGGTTTGGGCGAGGAGTCATGGAGGGTAAATGTGAGGAGTCATGTAGCGTTAGTGTGAGGAGACAGAGAGGGTTGGTGCGAGGAGTCTAGAGGGTTAGTGTGAGGAGTCATGAAGGTAGCGTGAGGTGTCACTGAGGGCTGGTGGGAGGAGTCATAGAGGGTTAGTGTGCAGGAGTCATGGAGGGTTAGTGGGCAGGAGTCTGGAAGGATTAGTGTCAGGAGTCATAGAGGGTTTAGCATGAGGAGTCATTCAGGGTTTATACGGATCCATTTTTGTCTCTATGGAAACTTGGCATCTGATTGGCTGATAGACGGTCAGGTGTTTCAAATTATTTCTGGCCGCTGTAGGTTGGCTGGAAGAGGAGTCCGGCCGACCTAGGTCGACTAGAACAGGAGTCTGGCCGAGCTAGGTAGGCTGGAACAGGAGTCCGGCCGACCTCAAGCTCCACTGAGTCGACTGCTGCATGCGCATGTAAACAGTTGATGAACCTCACATCTTTAGACGTCGAAGCCATCTTCTTCAGGCTCCCCTGTAATGGCAAAGAACTCTTCATTGAGCTGTCTTTCACTACCAGATTTTGCAGCTGTGCGGCAGTTCTTACCATTCAGCTGCCCATAGGACCTCAACTGTTTCCTTCTTTGTTTCAAAGTGTGCCAATATGAACCGTATAGGACGTCACATGTTTCTTTCTTTCTTTTTTCTTCTTTTGTTTTAAACTTCATTCCAAGTGCGTTCGCATGAACTCTAATCATCCTTTCAGGCCCTCGGCATGATGCGCGGAATCATCGGGTCTTCGGGCCGGATGAATCCGCGATCATGCCGAGCCTTCAGGTATGATTGTATAGTTAGCACGAGGAGAGCTGAATAGAGGGTAGATGAGAGGAGCCATAGAGGATTAGGGTGGGGAGTCAGTCAGGGTTGGTGTGAGGAATCTAAGAAGGTTAGTGTATGGAGTTCTGGAGGGTTAGCGTCAGGAATCATGGAGGGTTTTAGCCTGAAGAGTTGTAGTGGAGTGATTGAGGGTAAGTGGGAGGAGTCAATCAGGATTAACGGTGGCTTCCAACATCAGACTTTCAGTGGGTGGAGCCGTCGGAAGAACTTCTGGAAACCACCCTAAAGCTGTCGGACAACTCCCACACTGGCTATATCGTCGATGTGGACCTGGATTATCCTCGCGAACTCCATGCCTCACCCAATGACTATCCTCTGGCGCCAGAAAACTTCTCCGTAACCCGAGGCATGCTATCTCCTTATCAGCGGTACCTACTAGAGGAATTGCGCTCGACCGGGTTGGAGGTGGCAAAATTGGTCCCAAATCTTCAGTCGAAAGTGCGTTACGTTGTCCATAACCGAAATCTTCAGCTCTACACTCAACTCGGGATGCGTGTCAGCCATCTTCACCGAGTGCTGCATTTCAAGCAATCGCCCTGGATGGCTCCCTACATCCACAAGTACACCAACTTGCAGAAACAAGCCAGGAGCAGATTTCCAAGGACTTACAGCAGCGGTTCAACTCCCTTGGATTGTGCATCACGGTGGCCACGAATCTCAAGATTACGCACTTCCTAGGGGCAACTCTCAACTTGAACAGCGGAAAATACTATCCGTACCGTAAGCCTAATGATAGACCGCTCTACATCCACCGGATGTAGGACCACCCGCCATGCATTCTCAATCACCTGCCCTCAGCCATCGGACAACGGCTGAC
Organism: Clathrina lutea; assembly: GCA_028571005.1. Lineage (NCBI taxonomy): Eukaryota > Metazoa > Porifera > Calcarea > Clathrinida > Clathrinidae > Clathrina > Clathrina lutea. Next base: position 9,981 of record JAOWAR010150133.1, read on the forward strand.
GGATCTTTCTAATGATGCAGAAGTTTTTACGGAGTCTGCCAGCCTCTAGAATGACGTGTTAAAGGACAGTGGTATGCAGGGCGGCGAGTTTCATCGAGGAACGGAAGTGACAACGCCAGCGAGTGTGCAAGCACCGCCGCTGTAGATGTGTGACCTGGTTTAACACCACATTCAGCCGGACTGTTTCGACCAATATCGGGAGGACCACTCTCCGCCTAATTGACCGATATTTCCCGAAAGGTTCCACCCTTCACCCGATTTTCAACCGTAATACAGTAAAAGTGAGTTTTAGTTGCACGAGTAATGTGGCCGGTATTATCAGCGACCATAACACCCGCGTTCGTAGGGCCGATTAGGAGCGGAGAGACCAGTATCATAGCTGCAACTGTCGTCACTATAAAGTCTGAAAGCATGCAATATCATTCACTTCTGTGGCTGATTGTTCTTCAAGATTACAAAACAGTGTCCGTCACTAACCTAGCTGTCTTCTTCACGTAGTACATGTCGAGTTTTTTATGTTTATTCCACTCCCTTAAGTCTAGTTTGGGGCCTAACTCTGTTCATCCTTGCTTGATGAACTAACTCCAAGTGAAACTTTCCTTAGAGAGATCTCGTATTTCAGCAAAACCCAAGCAACTTTTGCTTTTGCGTTTTGAACAATAAAGAAGTTTTCTTCTTTAAGAGCTTTCAGAAACAACATTACACTGCACCATTTCTCATCATAAGTGCACATTATCTCCCATATATGATACATGCTCTATATGTCGCAAACTGGCTCCAGCATACACATACCTGCATAAATGCTTTGAAGCCACGGTGCCTTGCGTCCTCTGCTGTGGGGTTGTAAGGCTCATGGCGAGCCTTTGATTCACCAAGTGCTTCCAATTTCAGCATGAAATCTGTCCACATGTCTCTGTCCTTCATGTCAAACAACCTCACCTTCGCATTGAGGGAATACAATTCTTTCAAGTGAAAGAAAGCACGCCAATTTCCCGGCACTTTCAGTGTGGCAGCTTTTTCGGCAATGCCTTAAATTGAACCTTAGGTTAAGGGAAATCCACCAGGTATGCCGATGACTGGCTAAAGACAATCCACTGTCTTCAAGATGCTAACAATCCTGCTCATAATCCATTGAAATCATAATGATAAATCCTCTGAAGTCAAGCATACACATATTGATGGTATTCGAAAAGGGAATGAAAGATACAAACTTCTGCACGATGTACAGAAGATGAAGCAGTGAGAAACTCAATTGCTGTGTCCATGAGAGCCTCCATCACTGGGAAATGACCACGATCTTGTTCATCACCTGTTGAAAGACAAGAAAGAGTCCTTACTTCAACCATCAATCATCAGTCAGTCCAGTTGAAAATGTAAACAAGAACAAAAAAAACTTGAGACAATGAATCACCTGGTGTG
>JAOWAR010150144.1:0-11399 GCA_028571005.1 Clathrina lutea
CGTTTGGACACCGCTGGGTGACGGACCCGGCCTGGTAGCTCAGTTGGTAGAGCATCCGTGTACAGTCTGGAAGGTCCTGGGTTCGAATCCTGGCTGGGCCAAGCTTTACACTTTTCCTGATCTCATCACTCGCTTCCCTTTCCATCAGATTTTTCTTCCTCCGTGGTCGTTTGATTATAAAAGAAAAACATTAAAAGATTCTGAGACTGATGATTGTCTGTTTTTCCACAATGGATAACACATTATGATTTCAATGAAAGAGCGCATCGCCATGTAGCGCAGGCTATAATAATTGTCATCAGTCAGGTTCATGGACATGGGCCTTGAAATAAGTGACTCCCCCCGAGAAGACCTTGCACCACACGTTCCGCACAAGATTGTCGTTAATAGACGCTCGAGCTCGATTATTTCTTCCGCAGACCAGTGCTCCAAAGACAAAAGAACAGCCATTGATCCTCCGCACTCACCGCGCTCACATCTCGACGGCAGCCACTGAATGACCAAGTAGGGAAGATCGGTCAAGAACAGTGTTTTTCCCCCGATCATGCCGGCAGCCCTCAAACCTAGGTCTAAATGTATGTCTCGTGCAAGTGGTATAAGAGCAGCCCTGCGGCTGACCGCCACTCCGGATCACGCACATACCGACCGGCGTTCGCGGCCAGATGCAGCGTCTTGACCGCTGAGCTGTTTGCATTTAGCCGCAGTGAGACACCATGCGCTATGCATGACATGATAAGCGCCTGCAAAGCTGCCCCAAAACAATGGTTTTCAAGGATTTGTGTTGCGTCACAACTGAGTGTATGTGCCATTCAACCGCACAGGGAAGTCGAAGAGCTTGGCAAGCACAATGAAAGAGCAAGCATGGGCAAGAAAGGAAGAGTCGGTGCCTTTCAACTTCGGACGTACCACGTACAACGACGATGGAATGCGTGGGTGAACCTTAGTACGTGTAGCTAAAAATACGAATGTTCTAAACAGGGATACATCAGTTACTTACTTTTCCGTCACGGTCATAGTGGAGTTCGACCGACTTTCCAAGAGAACGAAGTTGCATTTTTGAATAACGGTGGTCACATTCACAACATTTAATTGCTTTTTTCGCCAGGCCCGGTGAAAAACCGAATCAGCATGGGATATACATATCCCTGAGAGGCGATCTCGACGCATGCTCTGAACCAACCGAAACTCGCAGCCGTGTACTGTGTTCGTGGCTGTATCGATACGGATGATCTGCTTGGCCCTGTCGTACATGAACCTATCCCATTCACTTGAGCCATTGATTTCCTTTGAACTCCTGTCCGTTGACGCCGTGAAAAGGACGCCTCCCACATTTCCTGCGACATCGTGGAAACGACAGTGTCTCACATCCGCTTTCTTCGCAAACCTTACGAGAATGTAATAATGCCTGATATGGCGTGGGAGATTCGAGCGAAACTGCACGCCTTCAATGGAAACATGAAAGACCATGTGGAAAGAAAATACAGCGAACAGCGGCAGTCTCCTGTCTTCCACATTCCGCCGCCAGGGATTATGTTCACTCCAATCGGTTGTAGTCCTTTTTCTGCCAAGTTGTGGATTATTAACGGCATAAGCAACTATCTCAGTGTGCGAGCAATTTGTGGAAACTGACCCTATAATTCGAATGGACCGAACGCAAGCGGTAAGAGAGAATGCCACTGATGCCATCACTGGATCCGTAGAGATGCTCTCCATGACTTCAAGGACCGGTGGTATGCTGAGGTCCACAGGAATTGCGTGAACTCCTGGTAGCAGCTTGATAACAACGTTCCTCTTCAATTCTTTAAGCGTACTGCTGTTTCCCACACACAAGCTTCTGAGTGCTTCAGCAAGATCAGGACAGCCCTTGCCTGTGATGTTGTTACAACTGGATTCTTCACTCGATGAATTGCCATGTTCGACCTTGCCGCTAAAACTTGGTCTCACGTGAATCGTCACATTCAGGAGATCATGGTCGGCGGGTTCAAGGGCATTTTGTTTGGCTCCGGACGGGCAAATACCGACCAGAAAGATCAAGGTCAATTGGACAATGCTGCTCCCTTGCCACCAAAAGGTCATGTCGGCAGATCACCATATGCAAGGTGCCCAGCTACATATAAGTAGAACTTGAACGTAGTTTTGAGACGGAGAATAAACCAATCGCAAAATGATGACTAGAATAACGTCCTTAGTCGTGCATGCCTTGTTTACCATAAGAGTGCAGAAGCTAGACGACCAAAGTCGCTAATGGGTAGAAGTATTGTCAGGTTAGTTGCAACAGCTGACCGGAGGCTGTGTCGGGGTCAGTGAAGGGGAACGCTCTTCGCTTCTGCATTCCAGAGTATGTTGTCACAATGGGCAGATGTTTCCATTTGGTTTAGTGAATCCTCTCTCCCCTTTCCCATCGGAAACTTGGAGTAATAATCATTGTCCGATTATAGCATCGCAGCTAGCTAAGGCAGGATTCACAATACATCAAAAACCACTTTTATAAACGAACAGCAGGCACGTTCACGCTTGGTTTTTGCAGGCAGCGGCCTGAGGTGCATTCAGGCATCACCATAGTGATCCCAAGTAGTGGCCACGGCCAAGCTTACACTATGTACGGAGAAATCGGATGTTCTGGCCAGGCTAGCCACGAGACCGTCGATCGTGGGTTTCTTTCAAGGACATTTTTCTCTCTTTCGGATCAAGTCTTGCTCTTGGCGTCCGCAGTTCTGCTCTCTCGTTGGCGAGGTACTACTCTTCCGCCATTCGAATGTCGATCGTGCCAGCTTTTGTCTTCTGCCACTTAGATCAGGGCTTATTCAATCTTTTCTCTGTCCGGCGAAAATACCTGCTCGGCATAACGTTTCAAGCGGCAAAAGGACAGAGCTAACCAGAGCCACGGACCAATTCGAGAAAAGAAAACATTTCCGAAGAGCAGAACGACACGGCGCTCCCCACGATCACGCTTCTATTCACAATTTTTCTTTTAAATGATATTTAACAGGGTCCGCGCTCACTTTTTCTTTAAAGCGACGTTTTAAAGATGGCGCTCCTTTCCATGGAAAATTTAAGGAAAATAATCGGTTTTACGTGGTTTTTCAAGTAGTTTTACCCATGCCTAATGGAAGCTGGTAACGTTCGTTGGCAAACATCGCCGTTGCTTTCCCCCGTCGGTTTGCTTCCAGACACGCAAGTGAAATAAAATTTTCTAGACCTTGCACATCGTTACCCTTGGCCAAGCAAGGTTTTCGGTGCTAATCCCTGATAGAAAAGAGTACTGAAACACACTCAGGTAATCAACTCCATGGCACAGTCACTCCCATGTTCTATCTTCAGTCCCTATGTGGACATTGTACGGCTGAGATGTGTTACAAGCCTCCACCGATCTCACGGAGCTATCGACATGCCGCTGAAAGTCGACTGCACACGTCCGCGTGACGACAACCTCATGGCGGACAGCGGGCGGCAAGGAAATCCGACTTTTTAGGACCTGAAACGCGGTCTCCAAACTGTTTTGAAAACATTTCTATGAAATCAATTACCGAGGCCGGATCTGGAAGCAAGCTGTTACATCGAATAACCGAGGGCGGAGTCAATTTCGGGAAGCAAGCTGTTACTTCGAATAGGCCGGCCGGTCCGGACTTTTGGGCCGTTTCGCGAAACGTTGTGCGAAGAAATCCCTGGCAGCTGATTGGTTTGCTGTTCTGAATGTTGATGTCATCACTCAAATCGATGTATCCAGCGCGCGCAAGATTGTTCCGACCCCGCATATGCAATGCCGTAGATCTACCATGCAACACCGTAGATCTACCATGGCATACATGCATGCACGTGCACGGCCGAAGCTTTTAGGTGGATAGACTCTGACATCTAAATGCGAAACTGCGTCCTAAAAGTCCGGACCGGACGGCCTAATATGAGGGTGGAGCCAAGTTCTTGAAGCAAGCTGTTACTTTAAATAACTGAGGGAGGAGTCAAGTTCCTGAAGCAAGCTGATACTTCGAACAACCGAGGGCAAAATCAAGTTCTTGAAGCAAGTAGCTACTTTGAATAACTGAGGGCGGAGTCAAATTCTTGAAGCAAGCTGTCATTTCGAATAATCGAAGGCGGAGTCAAACTCTTGAAGAAAGCTGTTACTTCGACATGCAGTCTGCGGGTATCATCTCTGTGGTCGGCCGCCGGCACTCCGCATAATCGGAAATGGCCGGTACTAATAGTAATTGGGTGATGCCACTTCATCGATCTCGAGTGGCTTTGACCACAGAGATCCCCCGAACGGAATAGCTTTGAGGACTTGGACTGTTTCGCAGCTGAAGCTGTTTTTCCTCCCCGACACAAGAGCTCGGTTGTCCGACCGAAGGCACGAATGCTACATTTTACTCCTTGAATTGTGGAATGTTCCATTTTACTACGAAGTTTTCACATCCTACTCCTTAATCCATGAAAAGGTTCCTTCTACTCCAGAAGTGGTATATTATCATTAATATTCGTCGGTATGAACGTTCAAAAGCAAACTTTTTCATCGATAATAATCATATGCAGTCTCCGGACTGTTTTGCAGCGGAAGCTGCTTCTTCCTCCCGGACCGAGGAGCTCGTTCATCCGGCCGAAGGCAAGAACTTCTTGCTCTGTAAGTCTGTCGAATTTCTAGGGTGCGTTCGAGTGTCACTTCCGTCATGTCTCCGTGGAAGGCCTCCGACCTGCGCCTAATTCAATCTATGTGTGTGTGCTTGTGCTTGTGTGAGAGACAGTGTTTGTGTATCAATAAAAAAGGTTTTCCTGCTCGCCTCAACTCCATCTCGTCAGGTGAATCCTTTCCGCTACAGCTCCGTCCAGTCCTTTCCCTCACTTCTATTTAACTGCAGCCTTGAGAAAGATTTGTTTGCCTATCGGCTTTCATCTGAGGATCTTTCTCCGAGCATCACAGAGAGCAACAGTGAAAAAGTAACACTGAAGAACGCCGCAATACGTACAGCACAGACCAAATCAACAGAAGAGGGGTCTCTCAAGTCAATGCCCAGTAACAAGCAACCAGTCTGCTTCAGCCTGCTCTTGTTGTCAGGCCGGAATGCATTCTTTTGCATACTACCTCAATTCAGCTTCAGTGGAATTCTCTCCGACCATAAGCAAATTGCAAGAGCCTTCCGGGTAACATTGCAATGGAGGAGCTTGACTCTGTTGCTAAGTCAAACTGGAGATGGGTATTGCGTGTGATAATCTTTTTGTCTTGGTCTTGGTATTTGGTTCTAGTTCAGGCGGGATGTACAAGAGGAAACATGCATTAGATTGAGTTGAGTTCCTATTGGTGATTTGTTAAGTTTGTTTCCTTTCCTTTCTCGTTTTCTTTATAGTGGTCTTGGTGTTTGGCTCAATCTCCTGTCCGATGTTGAAGAGAGAGAAGAAGGGATTTGATTGAATTAGACAGAAAAAGTTTTTGATTGAAATAGAAAGAAAAAGAAGTTGCTTTATTTGAAATTTAAGGAAATTGGGAGACAGATTGAAGAATGGATTGGGTTTTTTCTTTGCAAGGCATTCTGACTATCGTAGAGTTTTTGACCCAGTCAATGAGTACTTCCGTTGCTATGCTTCCCAAAGCCATATCTTTTATTGCCCCATCTCTCCCTCTGTTGATTTTCCTCTGTCATGTACATGCACACACAGACACACCACCCCCAGTCACTGGGTCCACAAACCCTCCTCCGTGCTCAAGAATATCATGGACGCATGACTGACTGAGATTGATTACGGTCAGAGCGTCTGCATGTCCAGACCGGGTCTGGGTTTAGGTTATACCACTGGACCCATTGTTTTCATAATTCAGGGTTTCTGTTGTGGCATAAGCAACCGGTGTGTTCTTTTTCTCGTTTCTGTGTGACCTGACATACTGTACATGCAGTCGCACCGTGTTCAATGTGTTGACAGAAGTTTGTATGACTGAGTTAAACAGTCCGTTTGCTAGGTCCTTTCAGAGCTGTGTGAAGTCTGCATTGTGCCTTGTACTTTTTTCCCACACAGGAGTTCTGAATACTGGTTGGAAGGGATCCGGAGACAAACCAGGCAGCTCTATGTCTTTATCTGACCTCAATAGGCAGCACATTGCTGAAGGCATTTCAGATTGGCAGAGTGGAGCCCTTTTGAGACCCACAGTTTGTCCATGTTGCAGTTTCCTATCGAAGTGTGCAACTCCAACAAGAATTTCCCGTCCGACATCATGTCGGGTTTATCGGAAGCCAGGCAGCAGAAAAACATCGAGAGCTTGCCTTAAGAATAAGCGCTAACTAAAACTAACAGCTATTACTGAAGGAATAGTTTGTTCTAGAGTCCCCGCCAGCGCTTGCAGAGTTCGACCGGACCACCTCGTAGACCCGTCACAAAAAGCACCGGCCTTACTTTATCGGTTGTGAGGGTCAACGTCTTCTCTCTCACTGCTACTTCCACCATTGCCCATACCGTAGAAAGAAGAAGAAAATGTCACAAAGGTGGACAGTTTTGACGGCGGATCGTCGGAGCGGAAACCCATCGATGTACATACATCATGAATATATGAAGGCACACTGTGAAAATAATTATAAGATCGGTAGAAGCTCACTGACTTCAGCAGAAGTTTTAAATATCGACGTTTCGACCTGGTCCTCAGGTCTTCATCAGGAAACAACGAGAGACGGAAAGAAACAGCTACCTTTATGTGGAAGAGGTGTGAAGGAGCTACTAAACAAATGCTAACAGACTTTTCACACAAAGGTGCTAACGGAGGTTCTAACAAAGATGCTAACAAACCTTTCACCTTTGAGCTGCTAACAAACTACAAAGCAGGTGTGAAGATGCTGATCTACTCAAGAACTCCCAGCGTGATGCCTTTCAAATTATAAGATCTGATAGACTCGATGAAACATTTTGGATGAGCCAACCACAGATCCGCCTCCCTTGGTCTCTTATCAAAGAGGAGTTCATGATCAAACGCGGCTCATCAGCCCCAAGGATCCATATCTTTTTCCTTTAAGAATGACTGCAAAACCATAGGCAAAGCATGTCTACATTACTTAAATTTTCTTCCTTCCACAGGCTGCCATGATGTTCTTTGAACTCATAGTTGCACTTTAGGCTGACAAGGACAGAAGCAACGGATGTTCTTTGAACTCATAGTTGCACTTTAGGCTGACAAGGACAGAAGCAACGCAAGGGGAAGAACTTGAACTCTTGCAACCAAAGATGGAATAAAAAATACCAAAGAGGTGAAAACATGTAGAGGGCCTTGGAGCATGAGCCTGCAGGGACACTGGTGTGACAAGGGATGACAAGAACATTCAGTCATCTCACAAAGGCGTGCTCTCATCAGCCAGGAGACCGTCCCTCAGCCTGTCATCTTGCTGACCGAGGGCTGAAATATTGACACCTTGCTTTTGCTTGCGCTTCTTGCTCCACTTGCTTGACTTCCATTCATTCCAAGCCATGTAAGCAAAGAGAAGACTGATGGCCGTGAAGAAGATCACCTCCACAGCTATGGCATTCCCACGAGTCATGTCTGGACCATTAAGTTGGTTGATGGCTGATAGGCAGAAGAGCAAGGCTGCTTCCACCATGTTGGCTTGCGTATAAGCATAAGGTGCCATCAAAGTGTGCAGGAAGAAGAAGGTCGTGCAGATTAGGGCCATGGCTTGGTGAACCTTCTCTGGATTGCCTTCAGCAGCGTACACAGCTGCCAGGAGAAGACGACGCAACAGATCCACTGAACACCACCAACGCCGGTTGTCTTTGTAGAGACTTGAGTAGACGTCAGAGAAAGGTTTGAATGTTGGGAAATGGTGAAGAAATGGAATAGACAAAGGAAGAGGAATACAAAAAGAGGCGACGATTACCGAAGCCAATATAGCCCAAGGAAGGTGGTCTCCTGCGAAGCACTCTAAACTAGCGTCATCCGCAAATCGCCAGTTCGAAAGGTTATGCTTTTCGAAGACTGCCTTTGGTTGAAGGTGAACACATTTGATAAGCTGAAAAGAGGTGGAGGACAAACTGCTGAAGGAAAGCAAGATGAACTGCCAGAACATCCTGACGACCGTTGATCGGCAAAAGACTCGATGGAAGAGTTGGAATCGACTCAGAAAGAGGGAGATGAGGATCAGGCTGAGAAGATAGGCAGGTGCAAGATAGGCCCATGCTAATCGATGCAAACTGTTGAGGTTGTCTGTGAGGCACATCCCAAAACTCCAATCCAAGTTTAAAGTCCGTGAAACATACTCATGGCCGTGGGGATACTTCGACAATAGAGAGCTCGTGAAGGTCATTGCCTGGGAAAGAAACCAAACATTTTGTCAATGAATAACTGGTGTTTTGGACAAAAAGGACAAAAAATTCAGAAAATGTCAAACGAAGCCGTTCTAGAAAGTTCCGAATTCCTGTCAGTTAGCATTCAAAACAGCTTATATTCTCCCTTGCAAACATCTTGATTTGTCTAAGAAGAACTTGAGAAAATTGACCTCATAAGGTCAAGGTATTTTCTCCTAGCTTGTTTACCATAGCAGATCAGGCGTGGAGCTTTAGGCTCAAGAGCCTGCTATAAAATTGTCCGCTCTATTGGAAGAAGCGCTTGATTACTAAGCAGTAGTCAATGGAAATTGTCGTTAGATTTGCAACCATCAGCAATCAAACTTTTACCTGGCAGAAGAAGAAGAGTGAGGCCAGTGTTGTTATGACAACATTTGACCATTTTACATATAGAAGAGCGATGAAGAGCACCAAGCCAACTCCAAGTGTTGACATGACCACCGGGGCAACTGAGGTGACGGCACATTTTCTGCAAATCTGGAACAAGGAACGGACAATTGCACATTACTGGAAAGGCGGACTATGAATGAAGTGTGTGATAGGAGGACGTACCCAAGGCAGTCAAAAACAAAAAAATAGATTATCTCGTTACGTCACTCTTCAACCAGGACATGTACCCGCCTCCATTTTGGAAAGTTATGGTTTGAATTTGAAGCTGTCATACCTGGCAAACCTCCTTTTAGATTGCTTGATGACCTGGACAGAGCCATGCCCCTCCATTCAACTATAGTAGCCACTAATGCTCCCTACCAAAGTGCTTTTAGGATTTGGCTGGTGGAAAACATGTGTCATGAAGGGATGCCTTAGGCTGTGAACCTGTTCCAACTTCCAGGCCATTTCAGGAACTAAGTCTGTTTGAACAATTTCTCATGACCTCCTGGGAGAGACTCAGCGAATTGATTATTTTACTTGCCGGATACTGTGAAGAACTCACTAGAAATGTACCAACCCTTTACCGTTCAATTAATTTCAAGGCGGAAAACACTACATTATACATCAGCCATAACTTCAAAAGGAAGAAGAATGGCATATTGCAACCAATATATCTTTGGAATTTGCTTGTGTCAAGATAGCAAATGAAATTATCAACAAGAGTGACCCAGTAAATGTTGACCAAGTTTTTTAAAAAAAATGTTAGCTCTAATGCTAAATGAAAAAGGTAGCTTTGTTAGTTGCCATGCCAAAAAGGAAAGAACATGTGTGCAGGCTTATCAAACAAGATAAAAATCAGCAGAATGGAATCTCTGGAAGCATGGACAGTCCTCTGCAATGCATATGTGAACTGAGTTACCATTTTCCAGTTTACAAACTGCACACATGAACCGAGACTTCTTTTCACCTCCTGAAGTTCATGCCAACCGACAAAGCGTTACGCGGTTGACATGCTATGAGTGGGCAGTGCTCAGTTCCATTGTCCCATTATTCAGCTGCTTTCCTCTTCTTCCCAGCTGTTGCTGGTTGAGGCAGTTCGTTGCCATTGATTCCTGTGCGCTGGCAAACAAGCTTGTGATAGAAGTCACGCTGGCGGTACGATGCCTGCCGCACAATAGCGTTGGTATGACTAGACATGTACATACTCCTTCATAAGCGTGAAAAAATTGATCACCGCAATCTCAATCAGACCGTAGAAGAGGGCTTTCCATGAAGTTTTTGACCTACTCAGAATCTTGTATGAGCTTGCCATCTGGTTAAATAAGTCGACTTCTCCCATGCTTGTGTCGTACGAAATAAGACCTTGTGGCATAGAGAACAACACCGTAGCCACAGTTTCCGTCAACTTTCACTCTCTGTTGGACCTCGACTTCTTCCCTTGCTTGGTGGAGTGTGGAAAGCAAAGATACAGCTCGTGTGTCAAGCCACTGGATAAAGACAATAAAACCACAACGGACACAGTGGAGACTTCCACGCTGATGATGACGCTTGAACACCTTCACATCATGCAACAATTCTGGAAACCCAGTTTGTTTTTTTTCTCATAGTACCGACAAGGTGAGTTCAAGCATCAAAGAGAGCGGCTGCAACAGATACACTTACACAATAGTTGTCCACAAAGAGACGATAGCCTTGGTTCCGCAGGTGCTGGGATAGCCTCATCGCCAGGTCATGTGTTTGTCTGTACTGACTAGGTGGTGCCTGATGACCCGTGTACAGCTGAAACGACCAAATGTACTTTGTGCGGGAGTCACACAGGACAAATGACTTGAAGCCCTGCTTCCTCCGTTTATTCTTTATGTAGACTTTCTTTATACCATGCCCTGTGAAATGGATCATTCGCTTGTCGATAGATATAATTACAGATTGGCTGGTATTACTGATGGCAACTCTTTCGTAGGGAATCGTAGAGAAATTGAAATTTTTCAGTCAGTTGCCAGGCACTTCTTGGTCGGGGGTGCACGACATGAAAAAGGGCCAACAAAACCTTGAAAGGTTTGACAGACATGAAGCGTCTGGCCCCGAGACCATGGTAAAGTGGAGATGGGCTCCAATACAATGAATATTCAGGCACTTGGATAAAACCAAAGAAGATCAGCAAGCCAATCAATGACTCCACCTCTGCAATGCGAGTGGGAGGCAAGGAGCCATCAGCAAGGGCATAGCATAATAGCTTCCCTGAGCACAACTTCATCCACATTTGTGAAGTCGACAATGCTTGAGAGAACCGCTTGGGTAAAAAAATAGATGAAAAAAAATCAACCTTACATGTGGGTTGAACGCCTGGTGGAAGATGAAGTCCAGCTGGACGGTGTCGTGCAAACTCAAATCCATCAACATGTGTGTCAGCATCATCCCAGGTGTGGGCAATCAGGTCGGTTAAGGCATGTCTGGAAGCTTATGCTACACAAACCCGATGAAGCCTCGTTTACTGTATGAAGCGACCTTAAAGGGACACTGTCACGGGGACAACTGGGTACGAGGTTTACTTCTTTTCGTGGAGAAATTGTAGAACTTTCCATTCCTTTCATCGTTTTGGATCTTGGCCATCCTTTGCCATCCGGCTCTGAAACGGGTACAGACCTTTTTCCTTTGACTAGCGCAAAGTGTTGGTGTTCTTTTTTCTTGAAAAAATTGACTTTCGCGAAATTGTTCTTCTT
>JAOWAR010150155.1:0-11398 GCA_028571005.1 Clathrina lutea
ACCCTGCGGTCGCTTCGTCCAGCTCCAGAGTGGTCGACCAGCAGGAGAAACAAATTGCCAGTCACAGGGGCAAGGACCGCCATTTCAACGTGGGTGACCTGATTTGGGCTAAAAGCTGCCTGTCCAATGATACGGCAAAATGGTTACCTGGAGTGACTGTTGAAGTGACTGGGCCAGTCAGCTACCGTTGCTACATTGATGGGAGAGGCATCAGGCGTTTCCACGCTGATCAGTTGCGAGAGCGTGCAGAGTCAAACCAACAGTTGGGGGATTTCATTCAAGGAACTACTTCCGAGTTCGCCCAGGGATCATTGTCATTGCGTCCCCAAGACTATGAGACAGGGAGAAATGCCTTGGAGGAACAGGACAACCCAAGCACATCGAGCGAGAAGCCTGTGGGAGAGGGAAGGAGGAAGGAAGAAGCACAGGACAATCCGAAGGAAGTTGGGGGAGAAGAGACGCTTTGTCGTGAGCCAGATGAGACTGCAAGAGAAGAAACCAGTTGCCGAAGGTCGACGCGTGTCAGGAAGGCGCCGGACAGACTAAACTTAAAATTGTGTTAAAATGTGTCGTTTGTGTCAGAGTGATCATGGACTAGGGGTAGAGAGGTGTAATGTATGTAGAACATAGGTGTTAAACATTGGTGCGAATCCATGTGCATGTTGTCACTACTGGTGTGGTTGGTAGTCACCATGTCTTATCACTTAAAGTCTTTATAAGTCTGGGTTGCTGGTCTTCGAAGATGAGTTCGATGTAGCTGCATATGGAACTGAGTCTGGCCTGTTTGAGGGACACAACATTTGACATTATGCCCTTATATCCCTCCCTCCTTACCCTTTGGAGCTCAAAAATCCTGCCCCAGAGAGGGCAGGGTTCATGTGGCAGAGCTTGTAATCCTGCTGGACTAAGTTTGGGGAATGAACCATACTCGTAGTTTCAACAGTTAAGCCTGTCTTCCAAATTTTGCTTGTTCATTAAATTCCGACCAACAAGCTGGTAATCTACCTTGTGATGGTATTCCACGAGTTCATGCAGAGTCCGATGAACCTCGACGGCATGTCTGACTTGGAACCTGCTCGGGCCAAGCTGATCGATGATGACATGCTTGACTGGCTTGTCAGGCTGTGTCGACCTGGGATCCAGAGGAGCAAACTCATCATGCTGCAGTCTTGAAAGAAGAACAATTCAGCCCGATCTGCAGGGCTTAAGCTTCAGAAAGTTTGCTGGGATCCGAACGATATATTTTGTGAATTCCAAATGTAAAGAAAAAACTCTCTGCTTTCCTGCTTCATTGGACTAGAGAATTACATATGTGAAGGGTGAGTATGAACACACTTAACCGAGAGAGCTCTTCCTCAGCAATGCATACCATCACGCCTTGCACCTGGAAGATCTGGAAAGTTTTGTTCAAACACATCATGTCCAATGGCAACAGAATAGCACCGGTCCCTGTCAACAGAATGGCACCGGTCGCTGTCAACGCCTCGGATCGTATCTTACCAGTGTGATGAGGAAAACACACCCAACTTAAACTTGCAGATGGAGCCATGGCCCACGTACAAAAATGGTGTTTTTCACAATGCTCCAAGCTTTTCACACGACACACGGCTAGCTTCCTTTAAACTTACACCGATTGTCACATACCTCCAGGACAGAGAATAGCCCTGATGCGTCCGACCGCTTCGCAATAGGTACGTCCCAACTGGGTGATTCTTCAGTCTGTGCTCGGCCTCCCTGTCAAGTGCAGGGAAATCACGTTACCTTATTCAGGCTAAGTCACACTTAAAGCTCCTATTTACTGCACTTATTATTCTGAATGGCACTGAAATACTGTAAGAAACTGAACACATAAACTCTAGACAGTATTTTCTAAAAATAAACTAGGAATGCTCCAAGTTTGGCATTGCATAACTGAAAGCATTTTTTTGTCGTCTCACTGAAAGTTCCTGGTTTGCATTTTCAGGCCACCACAAGATCTCCCAAACCAAAGAACTGCCCACATTAAAAATTGGCTGGGTGTTGAAGTCAACATTCTCACATGTCACATGGTCTGCTGCTAGGCACTGGCCAATCAGAAGCTTTACTTGGCAGGCTGAGATCAGTGATCAGATCAGTGATCTCAGCATTTTTGGCCAAAATGAGCTGGAAATGCACACTGGATCGAAGGAAAAAAAATGGCGGCTCCAATTTTGTTCTTCAGTTCTACCCAGAGTCTTTCTCCGTAGCACGCCAGCCCTTTCGTCGAGTGTCCTTCACCTGCCAGCCCTTCCGTCTGACATAGAAGAGGACTTCGAAGAAACAGATGCACTCAGTACCTGCTGTGACATCGAGAAACAGTGCTCCTTCTCAGCCCTCTGTGACATCGAGAAACAGTGCTCCTTCTCAACCCTCTGCCAGCCTGAAAGCACCATGTGCTCAAGGCCCTCAATCTGAGTACGGTTCATTTTGGGGACAACTGCCATAATTATCAACATTCATCTTCAAACTTGCTCTAGTCCGTGTTCTTTCCTTAGTTGTTAGTTTACTCTCCATTTGTCTCAGCGGTATGCGTAATTGCTTGCTTGATGAGCCTCATCGTGGGTTCATGGGCGAGTGCTTGCCAGAAATGGAATTATAGCACATGCGGGATTGTGGACGGGTGCGTGTGAGAAATGAAATCAAAGCGCTCGCATTCGAGCTCGACCACTTCATCTCAGCCCTTTGCGCTATGCGCCGACCGCTTCATCTCAGCCCTTCATGCTATGCGCCTCAGGCTGAGATGAAGCGATCTTGTCCTCATACTCGTATATGATTCCACACTTACCAAACTAGGTTTGTTTATCATTTTGAAATTTTTTTTCTTGGGGGGTTTTCTAGGACCATAAAACCCCTACAGACCTTTAAATAGGCTAAAAGTATGTCTGGCACGTGACATTTCAAATTCAAGCAAAAAGCAAAAACAAAAAGTAAAGTGATATCTTTTCTATTTGTGAAAGGCAGAAAGCCAATCCTGCCTTTGTTTGTATACCTTTTGTCGCAAGTAAACATGTTGGCGATTCTCTGCCTGAAGGACCATCTTCTCAATGACTAGATGTCAGAAAATGACCCTCTAGACACTAGCCCTTGGCAGAAAATAGCCTGACGTGATGACTATGGCTAAAATACCTGTCCAGGTGTGCACAGTTTGTTAGAGTAGCCGGCAATGACACCTGTTATTCACATCTCCAGTTTTAGACTTCTAAAAGCTTGAGAGTGGGTGAAATACATCTTCCTTACATTTAAACACCTAGCTTCAGACGAAATGTGATGCACTTACTCTCGGTGTGCTGGTCCATGAAACCAAATTGTAGGCACACCGTCGAGGAGAAAAGGAGCAGAGTTTGACCTGCTGAAGACCTAAGCCAAACAACAACAACAAAAATAGAAAGAGTGCAAAAAAACTAGATGACATAACGTAGGAACTCATTCCACGCTGTGAGCACAGATGTGGATGAATAAGTGCACTCCCAGCTTGCCGTATAGGCAGCGCTTATCCGATTGTCCTACTTGATTATTGAGAACACCTATGGCAGGGCCTGAGAGCTGGCGTCAGCACATAAATTTTACAAACAACACAAAACTACATCGCGGGTACCGTTTCACAATGTGCTTAATTTGTTAGTGTCTGATATCTTACCTTTGGAATCCGTTTTGGTGATGACTGGCCAGGCGATGTTAAAGACGAGCTGCTGTCACTTCGTGTTGGTCCTGACGAACTTCTTGGCTTCGGTGGTAGGATTGGAGGGCTTGTGAGAGGACTGGGCGTGCTCTCCAGGCTCTGAGAGGATGGTCTAGAACTCAAAGGCCTTGGAGTCTTGGATGGCGGACTTCGTAGAGACAACGTTGATGGATGTTTATCTTGTTGCGGTGCTGCTGGCGGCGACAGGCTCGCCAGGGTCGAGCGCAGCAATGGTGGACTGCACGGAGGAGTGTATGTGAAGTGATAACTTGGTTGTTTCGGGACATGTGGCTTTGCCACACCGCACAATGTCTCCACATCATCATACAAGAAATCATCCAAATCATCATCCGGCGGCACCTGGGGTGGCACTACGATGTCATCATAGATCTCCACTGCGTCCGGTATTTCCTCATAGCCATGAGTGTGCGGTGCCAGGTTGATGCTTCTTGACAGCATTTTGGCATCTTGCGGAACAATGTACAGGTCATCGTCGCCATTCTTCTCCACACCATAGATGGCATCATTGGGTTCCACATAGTCATCGGCAATGACGGTTTCATTGGGCTCCACATGGTCATCGGCAATGACAGCATCGTGTAATTCCTGATTTGGATTGTGTTGTTCTGTTTGCTCTTCCTCCTCCATTGTTGCTTTGGCAACAGCTTCATACTGAACCATCTGCCATTCATCTCCTTCAACCTCGTAACCTGTCACAGAGTGGAGCACTGAGGAGGTTGTGGCGTCTACTGACTCTGACAGCCTGGTTGTTGGTGGCAGAAAGTCAGCTTGAACCGTCCCTTCGATGCTGAGACTCATGCGTGCAATGTCAGTGTACCTGTCATCTCCCTGGCCGTCAGCATAACGCGGCAAAACTGAGAGAGTGTCCAGGGACGAGCAATGTGTGACCTTGCTATGACCATTGCCATTTTTCTGCCTGAGCATTCCTGATGAGAGACTGGCGTGAGTGGTCCTCTTGGGCTCCATGCTCTTCCTGTTGCCGATGATGACATCAGTGGCCTGAGGAGACGGTCCTGTGGCCAAGGAGTAGGCTGGCTCACTATCAACTGCTGACTGGTCAAGTGTGAAGAGTGACTTTTGGTACTGCTTGTTGCTGAGGCGTATACGAGACAGCACAACATCGCATTGTGCTGCCGATGGCCGCCGCTTTTCGTCCTTCAAGCAGGTTTCAACAAAGGACACCAGCGATGACTGGCTCCGCTTCAACTCCTGAAGGTCATCAGCCCGCCTCTTTGCCTCAGGTATGAGGACGATGCCGACTCCACGACGACCAAAACGAGCCTTCGGCTTGGGTGCGTGGTGGATAGCCATCTCCATGACGAGAACTCCCAACGAGAAGATGTCAATTTTCTTGGTGTAACTTGGGTTCTCACCAATCGCCACTTCAGGTGGCATATACTCATCCTCGCCGGGGAGGGATGTGCTGGTATCTCGGCCGATGAGAATCTTGGCCATGCCCAAGCCGCCGAGCTTTGCTCTGCCATGGATGGTGAGCAGGACGTTTTTGCTGGTCAAGTTGCGGTGAGCTACAGCCACGGTTGACTCGTGCAGGTAGCGCAGTCCCGCTACGACGTCCCCGGCCACCTCCACTACGTCTCGAAGCGTCATACGGCCGCCAATTGACGGGTCCCGCCAGCGGCGCTGTGCGATGCTCTCAAAGAGCCGCTCGGTGACGACGCACGGTAGACCGCTGTCGGGATGGACCGTCACGCCCAGGATCTGGACGACGTTCCGGTGGCGCAGCGAGATGAGGAACGCAGTCTCCGTCACCACCTCCCGCACCAGTCGCTTGTGTCGCTCCTCCTCCGTCACCCCGGCCAGCTCCTCGTCGTCATGTTGACGCGTTCGCAGCGTGGCGCTCTCCGCCAAGCATTTGACGGCGACTGGTTGGCCTTGCCACGACCCAGCCACCACAAGGCCGTTCGAGCCTCTGCCGAGTACCTTGCCATTCTCCAAGCTCACGCCCTCCAGCAGCCAGCGCGAGAATCCACCAGACGGAGTCCCGAAAGAGCCACTCATGAGTATCACCGACTTCAGGTGCCAAAATCGCGACTACATTGAGCTTGGACTCGGCAGAGAAAGGTTTGACAGTGTTTCGAACGCTCTCGATGAATCAGGAAGCAGCCGGCGATCGACTTGATTGGTCGCCTCCGCGGCTGGAACTAGCCCAGCGAGAGCTTAGCTTCCTGCTTGCCCGTGAACAGAGGCGCGTGGCACCTCGCAGAGAGCGCTCTGTGACGCGGATTGTTTCTCAACGGAGGGTGAACCAAACTGAACGTCACGGTCGTCCTCGTCCTCAGGAAAGATTCACTGAATTTGTTCGTAAAGTCGGTAAGGCCAGTGGTCAGGTGTTCGCAAGCTGAAACCCGCGGATGCCTGTCCCTACAGTAGTCCAGAGCTCAGCTCGTCAGCGGTGCAGGTAGGTGCCGGGCGAACGATAAAATGCGAACGATTAGCAAAGTGGGCAGGTCCCAGTTTCGAGTATCAGTCGGCTTGCTCCGAACGAGCGATTCACGCACGCCTGCTTCCCTCTCTAGTTCATCGGCGTAGACTCACACGGCACGGGCGCGCGAGCTGCGAACATAGCCTTAGCTATAGAAGGTATCGTCAGAGAGTTTAAATGCCATCGGGCTTGCCGGCTACAGTAATTTAAAGCGCTAGCGGTCGAAGGGCTGATGTCATCTCACCCACCGTCGAACCGGCTCTTTTCAGAGGGGTGGAACGCCTTCAACTATTTTTAACGGTCGGTAGTGTGCGATCCCCATGGGAGGCCCAGTGTTCTCAGTTCCGGCTAGATGTGGTAAGCGTTGAGAGTTGATTCCGTCCTGGGAGAGCTGTGCAGATACGCTATCCGCTGGGCAGCTGGGCAGCTCCAGCAGATGATGGCCCGCCTTTCTCGTGTTCCCGTAGCATTGTACCATCTTGAGATCGGTTTCTCTAGCGGATATCGTATTCCAGTGGGAAGGACGGGATTCCTGCAAACCCTACCAGTAGATTCTGTGAACAAAGACGAAGTTCGAATGACACTAGTACCAGAGAGAACAAAAGATGAAACTCGAACGGTATCTGTTCGAAGCGTTTCTGTATCGGAGACTAGACTTTTAAATTGGTTTAGTATAATGAATGCCCTTTGGCTCTATTTGGGTCTGTGGCCAAATAAGGTTGGGTCTTGTTGTTGTAATAAACAGAATCTAGCCCTGGATCCCCTTCGGCCTTTAGAAGAAGTCACGTATGTTACTACAGTACAACACTGATCTGTGCGCTCGTTCCTATGTTTCTTCGCCCCCAGCACTTCCGCCCGGCTTTGTCCCCAACGCAACTCAACGGGACGATTTATCGGTGCGCACTTGCCTCTCCTTATTTCCTCTTTATTGTTCATTGTATCTCGGACACACTAGCATGGCGACGGAGTGAGCGGAAGCGAGTGCAATATTAGCATTTGACTGTCAACCAGCAGCGTTTACTGAAGGGTGGAAGACGCGGAGACCTCCGTACGATATGGCCCACTGAACCTAGCCTTGGACGATAAGTGATTATGACGGCGGCGAAGAGCAGTCGGAGAGTAGTTCTGTTCTAATCGGCTTTCGGCTTCAAGCAAAAGTTCTCCTCATCGTGGTGCATCCCTGATGACAAAACCTATCTCGTTGCGGTTTGGAGTTCCGTCGTTCCAGCACTAGACGTCCTGGCTTCCACGAATGATCAAATTAACGCATTGGCATGCAGCGATTCGATCTACTTTGACCGAACGCGTGAAAAATGAAGCCGGGACATTAATTTCATCCTTGCCAGGGATAGGGAAAACAAGAATTTGTTTCGTTGTCGATTAACCCAAGGTCCTTCAACTGTTCCAAGGTCCTTCAACAGTTCCAGGCTATACGGCCGGCCTCATTGACGGTACAAAGGATATATTCGAGGTAAACAGATCTATCACGAGATCTCCTCTGGAAACCTCTGCTCTATATAGCATGCGTGCTTTACCCTGTCGCCAGGAACCGTGCCAGCAAACCAGGTCTACTTTAGGGAAGACAATGAAAGCCTCGCTGCACCTGAAATAGAAGTTGGTGGTGTCTAGTTAGTAATTGCCACCAAAAGCCGCCCCGGACTTCTTCTTTATGTTTCAGTGAACCTAAACCCAAACAGCAAGAACTAGAGCAGAACCAACTCTCCACCTCGACGTATACGCATGCGTGCCAACCTCAGGCTGGGCGTTTCGCTGTGAACGTGTAGGTGAGCTAGGGCGTTCACCTTGATCATGAACAAACTTTCCGCCGGGATGGTTACCATGCTACACCGACATTCCACTGGGCCCGTTCGCTTGAATGTGAAGTTGAGGTAACGCGATTCAAGTGAAGTGGGTGAATTCAGCTCTAGCAAACGAAGTGGTTTGAGCTGTAAGGCTGAAGTGGTTTGAGCTGTAAGGCTGAAGTGGTTTGAACTGTAAGGCTGACCCCGTTGCCGCGGAAGTCTACTTTTGAAGTCCGCTTCAAACTGCGCCATTTCTGAGATTCAGTCAACTCAATCCTGGATTCATCCTGAGTGAATTGATTCACGGTCGGATTCAAAAGAACGCATATCTAAGGATTCCGTCACCCGACTAAGCCGATTCACTCTAAAACGAAAGGGCATTCTGCGGTCCATGCAATTCATTCTCTGATCGTCTTAATACCATGCCATTAATATTGTCGACGTACCTTGACTGGGTCCACCACATATAAAACTTGCAACCAGCATGCCACGTCAGGGACCAGATAATACCAAGTTGGCAGACTAGACGTGACTGCACGGAGGAAATATATTGATCGAAGAGTTTTCGTCACAGTGGAGCTCGCATTCCGTGCCCACGGAACGGAACTCGAACCGGCTGCGGCACCACTGAAATTGCCTAGCAGATGAAACTCGCCTTGCCATGCTTACTGGCCACTACGCCATCACGCTATGGATTCTTTAACGGGTGGGATGAAGTATGAGCTCCATCAAATTTTCTTCAATAGATAAAGTATTACCGTAAGCCGCTTCTCATCACGATCAGCACTCGTTCTATTAGGGTGCATGTGTGTAAAAGTATGCCTCTTCGTTATGCAATATTTCGCCTCAGGCCTCTTTCCAAAATCGTTCAACCATACCATCAAAGAGTTATGGAAACGAAGGCTTGCACAAACGTAAAGACAATGCCACCTTCATGATGCAAAGCCCGGTAGGAATATCAGTGAGATAATATGGATTACATGCAATACGAACTGACTGGTCCAACCCTCAATTTTCCTGACAAGGAGCACAGCTCCAGCTATACTCACATCACAGTTGTTGACAGATGCCAATCAATTATTGCAGCATCCGAAGAGAAAACCACTGCATTACCTCCTTGAAACTTCAGCACATGCTAAGTGCACCATACATATAAAGATCTGAAATCTAAATGAAAATGCTTCTCCTTTCAGATCACAAAAAAAAATTTGTTTCTCCAGAGTGGTGAACATGCCCTCTCTTCTTCTCTGTTTTGCCTGAAACATCACAGCTTCGTCTCATCCGAGAGGTCAATCCCTGCTACAGTCTCAAGGCACTGTCTTTGATGAAGGTGGTCATGCGTTCCTCGCAAACTTCGTCAGAAACCTTTTCAATGTGGCGATAACGATCCGCATCCAGGGCATTGATCAAGAACTTCTCAAGCCGTCCGCTCTGCATGAAGTGAGCACCCTGAAAACATTTTTCCGGGGAAAAAAGAAAAAAAAGATTCCACTAAATAGTTGTTTTTCATCAAAACCAGTAGTAGTATCTTGTCCTTTTCCTCTAGTTTTCAGGCCTTGAGATGTAAATCATGCATGACACAAGTAA
This sequence comes from Clathrina lutea, assembly GCA_028571005.1. Classification (NCBI taxonomy): domain Eukaryota; kingdom Metazoa; phylum Porifera; class Calcarea; order Clathrinida; family Clathrinidae; genus Clathrina; species Clathrina lutea. Next base: position 9,551 of record JAOWAR010150155.1, read on the forward strand.
TTTAAGATGGCTTCCATCTGAACACATAGAAAGCGTGCTTGAAAGTCAAAATGAAATTTCGTAGAAACTCTATGTTTTGCGAGAAGGCGGCATGGGCATGATTTCATGGAAAGTTGTGTGTAGAGAAGAAGATTTGCTGAAGAAAAAGACATACCTTTTTCCCAGGCATCAAGCTGAAAACTTCCTCTTCAATTTGCTGTTGTAAGATCATTTCATCAATTTCCTTGAGCATGTATGTGGAACGAGGCAGTGACACTCGCAAAAGCTGTGACTGGAAAGATGCGCCATTGCTGTCCTGGCTTGTGCCGGTGCTTTCATCCAGCGTGTACCCATCATCATAATCAATATCGTCACCTCCTCCTCCTTCCATCTCATCAGTTTGCGGCGACGAGTGTCCTTTTGACTGCTGTCCCTCTTTGTTGGTCACAGGCAAAGCTGTTTCGATGACAAGGTCTGAAAAAACACTAGCTCTGCAAAATTGGAAGGGGACATCCACAATGCGCGTAAATCATTTGTTCATATTACATTCTTGCAAAGCCAACCAAGAAAGGCTTGTCACACGACATGATAAAGCTGACAGCTACAAACCAGCTACACTGATCAAAGCACGATGCATGTACTTCCTTGTGGCATGTTCACAGTATTGTCTGGATTTCTCCGTGAGCTAAAATTCTCCATGACATGAAAAGCTTGAATTTATCCGTTCAAACTACAGAAGAAATAGACTTGTGTGGTAGACAGTTAGTTGGTTGGATTTTTCTGTATGCAGTCATTTAGCAATGTGAGAAGTCTGTGCTTAGGCGAGCCTAAACCATGTACATATTAGGTAGTCTATGTTTAGTTGAGCCTAAGCTATGTCTCTATGCTTAGCTGAGTCTGACCTATTACTCTGGTAGCAGACCATGGTTGACGTTTTGATCTTGAGCTTTTCTGCTTTGCATTGTTTTGGTTAGTTTGCTGATTTTCTTCAAGACGTAGATTGTGACCTTTCTTAATTCCTGTCCCTCCCGGGAGGGAGGGAAAGAGAGCAAGGGGAGGGGCTATAGGATCCCCCAGATGTAAATAGTGGTATATTGCAAACTTCGCAAGAACTACACTTCTCAGTTTCCCGGTCGTTTCCTATGTATATATTTCGGTTGGAGTTTAAGCTTTTTCAGAATTCCACACTCTTTCCTGTCACCACCACAACCACTAAAAGTGTTTGCGGAGATTGCGCGTTAACACTGTGCTTGGATCAGTTTTTTTTTCTAGAGCTACAGCTTCTCAGTTACTTAGTGAGTCGTAGATTATCCTGCTTCCAGAAGACAGCATCTTCTTAGAAACATTTGCTCTAGTTAGTTCAGTAAAAATGTATCTAACTGTCTTCAGTGACGGAAACCTGAGCCATCTGAATTATCGAATTGATTTTTCAAACCATGGGAAACTCTTCCTGCAGAGCGATTTGCACGTTTGAAGTTTAACATTTCATTTCTCTAATGTTGGCCTGAAGTCATACAAAGTGTTACCTTCCTACACTTCCAGACAAAAAATATACCCCTCCTCCTAGGATTCCTAGAGCCAAAATAGCCTGGGAGGGATAGGCTTAAGGTTAGAAACGATACTGTTCCCAAGAACATCGTTTGTGGAAAAGATATTGTCTGCGCCCCAGTGAGGCCCAAGCCACTGAGTTTGGAGGAAACTGAATGCGAGATTTTTATGAATGTTTTTTTTTTGCAGTTGAACGGAACCTTCAATCGGGCAGAACTCGGAAGGGCTGGCTGAAAATTAATTTTGACACACCCTTTCTGGAGGAAAATGCCATTTATGGTTCATTACATGCGAGATCCCGGAAATGCCTTTGAGAATTGG
>JAOWAR010150166.1:0-11397 GCA_028571005.1 Clathrina lutea
GTTTCAGCTTTAGACTTACCACCACCATAATGACCCCAAGGGAAGGCACCGATATTATGCCAGAAAAAGCCAAATTTCGCCAATAGTTTATACAAACCAAAAATTACCTTGTGATCAAGTCTTCCTACTTACTCAACTTTTTTAGTCCATTTTTAACAAACAGCTTTCAGCAAAGACGCTGTCCACTTCCAAAGATCAGTACTTCTACTCGGAGCCATTGCCGCTCAGTCAAATCCTTCCTTAGCAACAAAAAAATTGCCCCTCAGCAACGGACCCGCGACCTCTTAGCTTAAGCCTGCATGAGCGCAAATGTACCGCCCATGCTGCTGTAACAATAAGCTCCGCTGGTCGATCTCTCTCTCTCTCTGTCGATCTCTCGCACCCTCTGACCCTCTTTGTGTTTCGCCCCGTCATCCGTTCTCTCCCTCATCTTTTGGAATAAGGCCGTGGTGACTTGTACCCCTAGGCTGATGTGATAAGCCGGTTCGTATACTAACCATTACTGTACGGTTGAGGGAAGATACAATTGTTGTACGCAAGATCATAATTCTTGCCTTAAAAAAAAGGGAGAAGCATCTGGTTTCACGACAGAACAGAACAGAGCAGAAGAGGAGATTCAGGACCGAATAAAGCAAGCCTTCAAGTAGTGGCAAGACTATAGTCGAACCCCTTGAGTAGCTGTGGCAAACACTCGCTCGCCTGTTGTCTTTTGAACCGGGTGATTGTTACATTGGTGGCAGCGGTGGGATTTACCTCGCAAAAGGAAATTTTTCAGACGATGGATCCCGACCAATCTAACTCCGCTCCAAGGACTCTCGTCCTTTCGAATTCCCGACTCTTTTTACCGGAGCACCAGAGGAGGACTTCGACGCTTGGCTACAGCACTTCAAACACTGCAATGTGGTCAATGGATGGTCCGACTTTTTGCCGGTACAGCTTTCCGGTACGGGACTCAGGCCGTGCTTGCAAATTCTGGGCATAAAGCTCTACCTTTCGAAGGCGTGGAGCAAGCCTTGGGTGAGCGTTTTTTTTTTTCTCCCCTCGCGACAAACATTTTGTCTCGGGCCGAGTTTTCGTTCTCGGAAGAGGCGTGCCGGGGAAACCCTGACGGCTTTCAGCCGGACATTCGTCGTTTTGCGAATTCAGCTTATCTCTCGCTGGATCCTGCTGTGGTCGACGAACTTGCTCGAGACCAATTCATCGATGGTGTCTACGCATCCAGGGCATCGCCGCTTTTCCCAAGCAGCTCTTCAAGCAACTTGCGCGTTTTACCAGCAGTGGTGCTCTCAGCCGTCACAATCTGGTAGTCATCGTGTCCAGGATCGAAGATCTCCTCAGCGACGAGCCTATCGAGAATCTCATCATCTACAGTCTACACGAAGCCTAGCACTGACAAGCCTGTCCCAGTTCACCCGCAGCCATGCTTGCAGATAATCATCCATCTAAATATTCGAGGAGGGAAATAGAAGAAAAAGCCTTCGTCAAGACTTCCCGCTTCGATCACTGCGTAAAGGCGTGATACATGGTTTCCTGATGGGCAGTGATTTTCGCTTGGGGTAAGGGCAGTGTGTGTTTTCTTTTTTTCATTGTTTCTCGTCAGGTCAACTGGTCAGACCCGTGCGGCGAATGGTAAGAAAAGAAAACAGCACTAGTACTAAAAAAAACAAACAGCATTAGTACTAAAAAAAAAAAAAAAAAGATTAATTTTGTCACCTTGTAGCCGGTCTCACCTTCAGGCCTTTTAGTGGGCGACGACTATTTCAGAGAAATTTTTGTTTGTTTTGGTCATGGAGTGCACAAGGGTGTAATGTTTCACTTTGATACGACCCGCTGTAGGATTTTTTTCCTTTTAGCACGTCACAAGTAAGGAAGCGCCGGGCTAGTTTGACATCCCCCAGTCATTTCAAGCTTTTTTGCCTTTTTTGCCTAATCTGACATGACGCTCAGGATTTTGCCAAATATGGCAGGGGCGAGGTGGGGGTCATTTTCGTCTACCATACCGAGTGTACTAGTTTGCCCACTTTGTATTCTGCAAATTTTGAAGTTGTGCTTGAGGTAGTTTTCGTTTGTCTCTGTCGAATTCGAGGCTGTTCGGATATCGAGCCCTGTGGAAGGCTGTCAGCGATGGAAGCCGATGCAGACTCGGAGACAAGAAAACGCTCTCATGACGAAGTGAGGGAGTTACGTTATCTCCGGAACGAGCTCGCAAGTCGAGAGTAAACTTTCGGCGGCCGGAGGATGTTATATCCTGCAGGGCTGTGGAATGGTCATGGAGTGTATCCGAGAACGGGAGCGCCAAGTTTGTATGGAACAGGAGTGCCAAGTTTGCATGAGAGAACAGAATAATCTGAAGACTGGGCCATGACATCGCCAAGAAATAGAAAGCTGCTGGGGGTATATGGAATTGGAGATGGGGATTGCGGGAATCCATCGAAGAAAAACGGGTAAATGCTCAAGCCTGTGCCGAGACCGGGACTCGAACTGCGGCACCAAAGACGAGAGCCGCCTCTGGGTTTATTATATTTTCTCCGCGCGGACACACCTCTTTTTCAATTTGCAATCTGACCAAGACTGCGGGAATGTCAAGTTAGTCGGGATGACAATAGAGTAAGACTGGTCTTACTAATGACTTGGGGATGCCAAATTCTCGGCCAGGATGTCAAATTAGGTATGACAGCGCCCCTAAACATCCACGCGCTTGCCTCTTTCTTTTGTGCTCATACAGACCCAAATCACTGCGGGCCGACAAGAAACAATGGAATGGAACACATGTGTAGTGCTCTAAACTCGTCTAGCACGCTTTGTTGAGCAGACATCGGCGGAAAAAGAAAAGAAGAAAGAGAAAGGAAAAAAAACTATCCTAACGCGAGACAGCAAGCTGAACAAATTTTTGGCGAAGAATTCAAAGATGACAATGATCATGATAGCAAGGGGCAAGGTGCCTGGTTTCTTATTGGGCGATGGCTATCGCGAGAAGCCGTAATCCTCCACAAACGTTCATGAACCGTTTTACAGAAGAGACAACAAGTCCGATATTAACTGAACGTTCTTACAGAAAGAAAGGAAAGGGGGATTGAAAGGGGGAAGTCTTCTCGCTCTCTCTCTCTCTCTCTCTCTCTCTCTCTCTCTCTGCTCTCTCTCTCTCTCTCTCTCTCTCGCGCGCGTACTCGCACATGAGCTCACCTGCTGCTGCTGTACCCCTACCGATCAGCAGCCTGTGCTGTTTAGGCTATACGTTTGCTGCTCAGAGGAGGGACAAGTAAGAGTGATAAAATGATAAATCGGAAGAATGAACATTGAAAAATAGAAGGAGTGTGTTCTGTACCTGGACCTGACTATAGAGGTGGTCTACTTTTGGCTGACTAACACCAAAAGAATGATCTCGTTGCACTGTCCGCTTAAAATCTAGGTTAGAACCTTTCACAAATGCATGGCCATAGCAGCAGCATAGATTCTTTACAACAAGAATTTGCGTGGACGTAAGCAACTGTATTCTGTAACACAAGTCATAGTTGATTGAGTGTTGACTAGGTGGTATCAACTACAGGCAACAAGGAACATCGTTGGCCATTACCCAAACAGCTGACAGAGAAGCCTGCAAACCCTAACCTCACAGTTGTAAAATAACTCCGGGTTGTTACAGCTGCCAGAACAGGCGTTGATATTCACTTCGACCGGGGCATACACAAAGGTCCATCCAAGGTGGTGAAAGTTGACTACAAGTCTCTCCAGGTGGCAAAATCCACTAGATTGCAAACTCTGAAAATCGGTGGGAGCGCGTCGTCGTTTCCTTGAAGGACGGTACTGTGATGCAATGATCAAGTCCCTTAGTTGCTGTCGCTCCTCTCTGGACAAGATTTCGAGAGACAGCTGGTCCAGTCTCTCCACCACGGTCCCTTCCTTTTCAGAAATGACTTCGAGCACAGAAGAGGAGCAGCCTGGCGAATGACCGCTGCTTCCGCGATTCTCTTCCATCTGGAATTCTACGTTGAGTGTTGTTTCAGTCTCACCGTTGATGGAGTTGAAGTGGCTGTCTGTCGTTCGATCATGCACGCTCAATGATAGCCAATTTGGGTCGGAGCTTGGCAGTTGGGCCGAGTTCGATGAAGGAAGGCTAAGGCGAGGTACGGCCCAAGTTGTGTTCAGTAAACCTCCCCAGGGCGCACACGTGTGTAACTGACCTGTGCAGGACGGCCAGTGTCTGGTCAAGTTCACCTCAAAGAATGGTGGACATGGCACTTGTGGGCAGGAAATATGTAAACGAGCGAGGAGAATTTGGGATGAGTTAAGGTCCTCCAGAGGCAAAGCGAAACGACACTTTCCTCCTGATGTAAGATCTTGAATGTATACAAAAGAAAATGGTGAGATATGAAACATTGTCACAAATAATGGCTATACCGATACTGGGTGTACAATTGTTACAATCTTAGACTGGGCCAGTAAAGGCAAGGGCTGCAAATTTTACCCAGCACGCAACGATATCAACACATTTTGACAACAGCAATTTGCCCATTTTGTTTCTTCAAGAAAGGCGACTAACGGGGCTGGAGAGTTCTGTTTTCATGTACAAAAGGAAGATCGCCACTATGGTGGTGACAAATGTGGTATAGAGAATGAGTTTGGGTGCGAGAGCAGTCTGGTAAAGGAATGTGTTGCCATGGTGAAATAAACTACATTAGCTAGACTATACCACAGGTTGCAACCGGTTTGAGTTCAATCATGTTCTCGATTTCAACAGGACATCTATTGAGCTTGGTAGGCTTATTCCGCTCTAACTGGATTCTTTCTTGCTAATGTTAAGTGAAGCTTGCCGGTATCCATGCTTTTCAACACGGCTCTGAGTGCTGATCTTCTGGGCAATTCGGGGTGCGTGGGCGGTGGACAATTTTGGCTGAACTGGTTGGAATTCGATGACAAGGTCAGGGATGAACCACTCCACTAAAATCCAAGCATGATCACTGTTTACATCCCACAATCAGTCATTAAACATTCACTTTCCACATGCACACATACAGTGATACACATAACGTATTGAAAATCACTGTTTACATCCCACAATCAGCTCTTATAAAGTCACTCTCAACATGCACACATACAGTGATACACATAACGTATTGAAAATCACTGTTTACATCCCACAATCAGCTCTTAAAAGTCACTTTCCACATGCACACATGCAGTGCGTATTGAAAATCCATTCTGACTGTTGCCAACAACTTAGTTCCTTAAGACTGACGATGGTGTTGAACGCCAAAACGTCCCTGGGCAAAAAGGAATTTAAATCTCTCTCCTGTCTTTTCGAAAAGTCCTCCTCAATCACAGGAGCATTGAATATCTGAAAGGAGAGTTCGGGAAATGCTGATACAATGCATCGATTTCACTGGGATAAAGAATGTGCTATTGAAATCACGATAATGGCTAGAGCCGTTTGCAAGCTTGGACTCAAGCGTCGCGTAGCTGGCATCATACAACGCTGCCCATTCACCAGATGAGCCTCCCACCCAAACCTTCTCTCTTTGCTACATCTGCTATCACGCTAATGACATTCTTTCTTCCTTCCTTCTTCCAACAGAATGATATTCTCTCTTTGAATACCTAAAAACAAAACTCTCTAACGCTGCTAGTTGGCTTTCTCGTAACAGACCCTGACATAAGGGTCAAACGTCGTCAAAAAATAGGCTATGTCAAGAAGATATTTACAGCATCTCGATCGAAATAAGCAGTGCTTATAAGCAGAGTTGATTTCAAAGGAGCTAATGAATATACTGAATACAGAGTCAAAATATCCGAAAAACGTAACTTGCCTCCCATAATTGGCCTGACAACATGTTCCAGATCCACGCTGGCAGTTCGGCGGAAAGACAGCGAGCCATGCTGCCCCGCGGTATTTCCCAACTCCCTTCTCAAGCTGTCGATAAGCTCATTCTGGGGCGTCGAAAACACGCGGCGCGCCTCCCGAGGGTCACTGGCAGTGTTGGAGACATTCACTCCGCCTCTGACGAGCACATGCTTGAGAAAAGCAACCATCGCCTCAGCATGAGCTAAGCGATCCTGGTCGGTCAAATCGACCCTTTCGCTCGGTGAGGGACGCCCAACTACTGAAGGCACCACCAAGGCAAGGAAGAGAAAAAATCGGCTCATTTCGTTTTCTTAAAGACAAACCCCCACGCAAACTTAAAATTAAGTCTCCAGTGTTGATTTCCTTTTGTGCAGGATGATATTATTCTTGCAAAGGATCAAGATCTTTGACTCAAGCCAATACGTCAACAGGAGGCCTGACTGACGTGACAGGCGGTTGGAATACGTGATTGCTCAGTTTGGTGTTTGGCAGGCAAGAGAGTGAGTGCGCTTTGCCCGCTTCGTGAACCACCACGCTTGGACAGGCTGGCCAAAGCCTCTTTGTGAAGGTGTTACGGAGGAGCCGCCGGCCGTGCAGCCCCGGCCCAACACGCACGTGCAGCTCCGGCCCACCACGCACGTGCAGTCACAAAATATGCGTGACGTCATGACAGAGATAGTGATTGCTGACCGGCGCGCCATGCCCAGCTTGGATGCGCAATATCCAGATCTTTCGGGAGATGCTTACTGTCCGGGACAAAGACGTTCTGTTCTGTTTTGCTTGCGGTTGTGTCGATTCTTGACCGTTTTAAGCCATGACGGTCGCCGCAACCGAATCGTGTGCACCACCGGAGCTTGCTCCGCGCTGCACCACACCAATCAGAATTTCCCCTATCGTTAAACGCCAAAACTCTCTCTCTCTCGCTCTCTCTCTCTCTCTCTCTCTCTCTCTCTCTCTCTCTCTCGCCTTGGAGAGCTGGTGACCCAGCGACATCGTTGTAGCACCTTCAGCAAGACAAACGACCAGCTTGTCGATTTTTGCAAAGGGCCGTTGGCACTTCAATTGCATCCACGTGAATAAACGAAAGAAAAAGAGAGAAACTACTCGCGTGCGGATTTAATGTCCGCGCGGCAGGAAGCAACAACTTTAAACTTACCGGTTTCTCTCTGACCTGCCGTCCTTTCGTGTACGGAGGCATTCCGTGCGAGCAAGTCTACCGGCTCTCAAGTTCCTAGCTAGCCGGCCACAGCTACTCCGAGATTAGGCCCACGCTGAACGTAAACGTGTTCGATCAAGGCAAGACAAAACATGAGATGCGCAGCGCGCTGGAATATTTCCCGTTACAGGTGTGCACGGTCAGTTGTCTTACGCCTCGTCGATGCTATCCTGTCTCCTCAAACCTCGCAGTCGGCAGGTGTTAGCGGCGGTCTTGGCGACCGAAGGTCACAAATTCTGGATTTCCCGTCGGCTTTTTCATTCTTCAGTTGATGGAGCCGTCTTATCGATCCGGCGGCGGTGAGCTTTTCTTCACCACGCATGCCTAGTGAAGCCAAAACACTGGCCCGGTGCAAACTGACACAAAGTCGCAGATCGATACAGCCGCCACTGCAGTCCATGAAGATGACGACGTTCACACTCTTCCATATCCTTCCATAGCTAAGTCTCAAACATACAAGCATCCTTAAGCCAAGAGCTGACAGCTTTCTGGCTGAGGTTTTTTTTTTTACCTTTTTCTTTTTTCTTTGATATTCCTCTTTCTTCGCTTCTCTCCCTCTTCTAGGTCATTAAGGACAAAGGAAGCAGTTTCTTTAGTTCGGGTTGAAAACCAGCCGTGGAGCATAAAGCCATGCCCAGTCCCCTACCACTGCCACTGGGAATTTTGGAGCCGCCGAAATTCCTCCACCGGCCAGGAAACTGGCACGGGTTGGCCTAAGGCCCTCCTTGGAAACTGAGAACTTCGTTCAGATCAGACAGCGCTAACGTAGGTCCCCCCTCCCCCCGGTTTCCTCCGCACTGCGACAGGCATGGATATCCCTTTTGACAATCATGCATTGACTCTTCTCCTCAGGTTCACAGAGTAGCCGGTCGTCTCTCGTCCGTGCCAAGCAATGCTAAACACTGAAGGCATCTTTCCCGGTCGTCGTGCAGCCGAGATGTTCGAGCTTCGCCCGATTTATGTTAGATTATATTAGATCTCTTGTGCTCGGACCCTACCGTCGGCCGTTTCAAGGACACATCACCGTGATTAAAGAAACTGGTAAACGGTCAAATGCATCATAGCCACTCCTGGGAACGTGACAGAGAGAGAGCCGGAGAGAGAGAGAGAGGGAGAGAGAGAGAGAGAGAGAGAGAGAGAGAGCACGGAAGGGGAAAAAGCGATGGGCAAGCCGGGAATCGAACACGGCAACTAGCCTGGACTTGATTTGGTTGCCCGCACCACTATGCCGACTGAGCTATCCGCCGGCCTGACGCGGCGATCCGCTGAACCACCATATGGCCGGCCACCCACGCCAGTTACCGTATTCTCTTGTGACCGGTCGTTTAGCTGCCCGGGGGGAGGGGTTGCTCTACTCCGGGCAGAGAAGGGTCACGAGAGCCCGAGAGAGAGAGAGAAAACGAAAACTAAACTCTGTGGTCTACGAAAACAAAACCAAACTCCGTGGTCTACGGATGTCGCGGGTGGATGCTAGCTCAGTCAGTTGAGCACTGAGCATTGGAGCGGGCTTCCAACCACTCGGTTTTGATTCCCTGTCCGTCAATCGATTTTTCTTTCATCCTTATCCTTCTAGATCTTTCTCCGTCTCTCACGTTCGCCTGGAGCATAGGGGTAATCTGATTTGGCCGGTGCTATACCACGCTCGAGAGCACAAGCTCGGCTTTCGCTGAAACGCATTTTTTTGTTTTCGAACTGAAGATCGATAGCGTTAATTGATGACGCTTGAATATGTGTGGGTGGGTGGGGTGGTGGGTGGGGGGGGGGGGAGGGAGGAAAGGACTGACGAGCATTTCAAATTGGCCCAAATTACTCCCTCGATACTTGTTCATATAATTATATTTCTCGCTATCTCAATTCGCAGAAAAGTCACGTCAAAGTTCTTCATCTGTGCAGTGTAGGTCTACCTCCAGAACAGCCCTCAGCACGGAAGACACCTCGTCCCCCTGCCGTTCCTCCTGGAGCGCTAAGTCGATCTACAAATTATCCTACTTGACTTCCCCAGGCCACACGCTCTGTTCATATCCCGCTACCTGGTTCGACTCACCTCTCTCTATAGTTGTACTGTATATCGTTTTGTCCTGTAGCTTAGGCCGTCCAAACCCGTTTACAGGTTTCTTTGTCCTGTCTTCAAATTGACGTGCTGTCGACCGAGATATGGATATTCAACTGTGCGTGCACGTGCATGCTTGACTGTCACTTTCCAATAGGTTGACAATAAGTGGGAGAGTCTGCCAAACTGGTATGGAACGGTCGAGGACCACAAGAGCAAAAGTGGCAATAAAAGAATGGCGGAAGGGCAATAGCACTACTCCAAAAAGATCCATTTTCCTGACCGCGCCTGGTGACAACTTCTCAGCTGGCTGGTCGAGGTTTGATCGAACGCTCCCTTTACTTGGTGCACTGTCCACATCCGAGATGGCGCTACTCAGTATATACGTAGCCAAGGCAACGTGCCGGTACACGTGCATTCAAAAAAAAAAAACTCGCAGTTCAAAAATCAATGCAACCAAATCGCCCGATTCACGATTCATGCAATTCGTGTTTGGAATGCATATGCGTCGGTGTCACCACGCGAGAAAGTTAATACTATAACGCTATTCGCATTCGCATCATCAAGGTTCCTGATCCACGGCCAAAGTCAGTATCCGCGATCGTAAAGCACCAACGACGCTCATTAAAAAGGGACACTGTGACGTTTTTGCGACTCTTGTTTTTTTGCCAAAAAAAACGATTTATTGCTCTCGGCTACGTGTTGTTCACGCCCAGAGGCAAACTTTCACGCAGCGCGCGAACTTCGGAGGTGTGATCGAAACTGCAAGGCCAAATGCTCGTGTAGACGCCAGTCGCGCGAACCTCGCGAAGTCCAAACTTGAAATTGGCGCCATTCTCGCGGATCACTCGGTGCCAGCACCGCGACTTTGAAAAGCGTAATACGTTCTTCAAAGCCGCAGGATGCGTCGCAGTGTCTAACGTTCTGCTTCGCCTAAACCGACGAATACTCTTGGGTCGCCAGTCGGCTGAACAGCTCGCGTCCTCTCCCTCAACCCTGATTCAGTCCACACCGTGGCCGACGATGGCCAGTTCCGATCCGAGATCCGGACGCGCTATTCGCCGCTCGAACTTCGGTTTCGGGGAGCCGGCAAACTGAAGAACGGTCAGTTGAAGATTCCTGTCGACTCGCAAGTCAGGCTGGTCGCGCAAAAGCCACGACGAGTTCTGTTTTGCCTGCACGCCAAAAGTTGGCCCGCCTGCAAGAACTGCTCGACAAGGACACCATCGAGAAAGTCGACGGCCCGACCTCATGGGTCAGCCCCGTGGTCATCGCGCCGAGCCATCCGCGAGATCCATCTCTGCGTGCATCGACCGGACATGCGGAGAGCAAACGACGCCATCGTCCGCGTACAGTACCCGATTCCTACCGTCGACGAGATTCTCCAGACACTGAATGGCAGTGAAGTCTTCTCGAAGCTCGAGCTCCGGGGCTTGCACTAAGTTGAGTTCGGCGACAGCTGGCATGACACCAACCCCTTTGCTGTGAACGACGGCTTGTACCGCAACAAAACGGATGATGTTCGGCATAGCCTCAACTCCGGAGAACTACTAACACATCGTCAGCCAGTTCCTGACCGACTGCCCAGGCGCCCTCAACGGTTGCCAGCCAGTTCATCATTCACGGCAGCGACAAGGAACTCATGACGAGAATCTCTTCCGTCTTCTCGACCGACTTAAAGAACGAGGATTTTGTCCCTCGACTTCAAGAGATGCTGGTTGCGCCGTTCATCTGTCCAATTCTACAGCCTGAAGCTCTCCAGGGACGGCGTTGAGCCAACCGACGGCAAGGTACGTAACGTGCAATGGTTGACGCACCCGCTCGCCCTACCGCAGCCTCCGAGTTACGCAGCGTGGTTGGTTTCAGCGTCCTTTTCCTCCCTGACCGTTCCACCACAACAGAATCGCTACCCCGCTCCATTCATTCTGGCATGCCCTGCGACTGGACTGAAAATCTGCAGAAGGCCTTTAACACCGTGAGGAAGCAGCTCGCAGATGTAGCCACGCTTCTGTCCTTCGACCAAACAGCTCTTCTACACCAGTAATCGCCAATGCCAGGCCGGTTGGTCTATATGAGCAATTCTCATCCAGCTCCAGAGCAACGCGCCTCACACTGTGTGCTACGCCAGTTGCACACTCACGACTGCGCACTCACGACTGCGCACTCACGACTGCGCACTCACGACTGCGCACTCACGACTGCGCACTCACGACTCCGCACTCACGACTCCGCACTCACGACTCCGCACTCACGACTCCGCACTCACGACTCCGCACTCACGACTCCGCACTC
>JAOWAR010150176.1:0-11396 GCA_028571005.1 Clathrina lutea
TTTATCTATCGTAGCTCTTGATCTGAGCCACTACACTTTTATCGATCATAGCTCTTGATCTGAGCCACTACACTTTTGTCTATCATAGCTCTTGATCTGAGCCGCTTCAAGTAGTGCCTTGAAGACGTGAAACTTTTTCTTTTGTATGTTAATAAACAAAAACAAAAAAAGAGAAAGAATAAGGAAAGAAACTCTCTTGCAAGGTCCATCTCAGTTTGAAAAAAGAATGGATGGACATTTTGGCTGAGTTGTGCCAGACTTCCTCATGTTCTAAAACATCTAGCTTATATTGACGGGCAATCAGTTGCTTTGGGACCGCCTTTCTTACTATAGGTTCCAGCGTCTCTTCTCTGTTGGAAAGTTTGCCAATGCAGTTTGTGGCCTTTCACCAAAATTCAGATAACTCACCTCTGCAATCTCGGTCCGTAGTCGGCTTCTTTCTGGCAATCTTTCACTTCTCATTTGTCTTTTCTTATCTTTGTCCATTGGGCACCTTTGAAGGGTCCAGCCTTGTGAGTTGTCAATGTTTTGGGCGCAAACGGTAAACAAGATTTACTTTTGATTATGATAATGATGATGACACTGCTAGATATTTTGGCGTCAACGCCATTGTCTGTAGCGCAAAAAGACTTGTCCACTTCATTAGGAAGGTTATGAAAGCTGTCACTCATTTCCAAATCTTGGCCTGGCGACTTGTTATGTGACTTTCTCGTCACCATTAGAAATGGGTTTATGCACAGATCGTTGCTAGGGAACGAATCGACTCCACATGGTTGCCATTGGAGAAAAAAAGTATTGATGATGCTCTGGCTTCAAGATAATGTACACATGCGCATGTCGATGGCACCCAAGATACAGTAAAGTAAATAAGTAACTTCTATTTTTGTTCACTACCGCCCCCACCCAACCCCCCACCCGTGCGCGCGCGTGCTCGCATGCGCCATTGAAAGGTATTTTCCCAACTTGAATCAGACTGCACTATTGAGTCTATTTGTTTAGCCCGTCCCTAGCTGTCCCCAGCAGAATGGAAAATGGAAATGAATGCCAGTCGTTTGTGAGCGTACACAGTGGAGAACCCGCAGGCGAAATTTTGCGAAAGATCGAATGTAAACCAACCATTTCACAGAAAAATGGTGCTTTATGAGGAATCCTGTTCTTCTGATATGAGCACGAGTAGCACTAAGCTAGAGACATGGTCCTGTTGGAGAACTCTGGAAGAAAGCTTGTCCACCTGACAACATAAATTATGACAAATGACACTTGTGAGGTATCAGATACCAAGTTGGATGAATGGCTGGCTAATGATTTGTTTGGATTACTGACAACTTTTTATGGTGGGACAGCATCTTGTCTATTATTATTCATTTATTATAACTGCAGACAGTCCTGACTGTTTCTGCCTTACTGGGTGCAGTGCTGGAAATCTGAGCCCAAGGGCTACCCTCAGGTAACTCAACGTTTGTGGGTTCAAACCACCACCCACCCACCCACAAGTGCAAAGTCACCTGCAACATACCAAGAGTGCTAAATCAGACATGAGCCAAAGAGCTTTGCACAAAAGCCAAGCAGCAACGTCATGGTCCCAGGCACAGTGCTCAACAAGGCAAAGCCGAGGAGCTATTCACAACTGCAGAAGGTCCTGACTGTTTCGGCTTTACTGGGCCGCATCATTTCTTTATTTTTTCAGTGGTAACTGACTGCAGACAGTGTGGTTCAAGCCAACAGCTCCACAGAGGTCCGGCAGGCTTTTCAAGCCAGTGTGCCAGTAAGATGGGAATGAAACTGCTGTTTTGATTTTGTTGAGAAGGAAGCCAGGCAGTAGCTTGCACCATTAAAACAGAATTACTCGCACAAGAATTTTTTCAAACCCTGATGGAGCATATTTTCCTTTCTGTGCCCTTGGGGACATAATTTTACGCAAACTTGGCATAGGCTCGTCAACAACAGCACAAAGCAAACCATAAACACACACAAAGAAAATTTAAATGAAATAAACCCCCCATGTCAGTGATTATCTTCAACCCCACAGAAGAACGTGTGTAATTTGGTCTTGTACAACGGTTGCTAACTGCCCAGTTTGACGTACATACAACACAGCACGACAGGCTTGATGATGAAAAAATAAAATGCAGAAGCCCGGGCTTATGACTTGAGACAAGATAAAAGAAGCAGGGTTTTGCAGCTTGCCCATGGTCCGTGAAGGGTTGGAATTTTTTTTTTAAGGGTTCGTCATCCTGCCTCTTCACGAAACTGTACGAAGTTCCGCCCACAACGAAACGGGAGTGCAAAGGGTCGCTGTCACGAATACGACCTGCGACTTCATGGACCTCGCACCAATGTTGGCTCTTTGTCGGGGAAGGTCTGGCAGACATTACGAAGAAATTTTAAGAAAAAGAAAAAAAAATAATAAAAAGAAAAGGAAAAAAAAGACCTATATTCTGCACGCGTACCCACCCGGCCGGCTCATCTTTCCGGCAGGAGCAACATCATGAACATCGTCGCGTCGAAGCATGGTGATCATGTTTGAGCTAGCAAGCTTGCGGACTCACGTGCACTTCGTTTTTGTGGCGCTGACCTACAACATCCATGTACATGTACATAAAATTACCAAAAAAAAATCTGAGAACCCCAATCACGAAATTCGTCTTCAAATAAAGTTCAATGAACTGCGCTGCAAACATGCGATTTTAAAGAAAAAGAAAAAATATTAAAAAAAAAAAAAAGGAAAAGAAAGACGTTTTATATTCGGCACCCTGCAGATTGCTCGCGTACCGACCCGGCCGGCTCATCTTTCCGGCAGGAGCAACATCATCACCCCAATCCAACGCCCATAACTACGCCCAGTAATCAACATGATCAATGGTAATGTGTAACAACGGTAGTGGTGCGTCGCGTCGAAGCATGAGGATCGTGTTTGAGCTAGCTAGCTTGCGCACCAGCTTGGACCTGGAACGCGGGTCCACGTGCACTTCGTTTTTGTGGCGCTGACCTAACATACATAAAATTACAAAAAAAAAAAATCTGAGAAGCCCCAACCTCGAAATTCGTCTTCAACGAACTGCGCTGCAAACATGCGATAGAAACGCCACACGGCAATTTTCCGGTGTTGTATGGCATTTGCGAGCCGTGTCAGCAGCCACGTTACTCATAACATCACTAGGGAAAAGCCGGGAGCCATCCCCGCCCATCATCACACACGCTTTCCGATTGCATCGTGGCTTTCTCCACAGCGATGTTTTGCAACAACAATCTAAACACAACTACCTCCTTACAGTTTCGAATTGACGTTCTCAGTTCTCAGGCCTTTTGTAGCATCGCACCAGCTGCATTCGGTGAAGAATCGACTCAAGCTGACTCGAGCCGGATGGAGTTCAAACAAGCCGGATATGCACACGGGATGTGCGGCCACACACATCATGCACATGCACCAAGGGAAAGGGTCGATGCGCATGCGCAATAAAGGCATGGCGACAGCACTCCGTGCTCAGATCGTCAAGGCAGAGGAGGACCCATCCTGCTTTTCGTCTTGAACGTGGGAAATGCTTGTCGTGAAGTGGAGGAGGGTGTGTGATGTGTAGCACTGTCAATGTTAAAGTTTTGTCATGGCAAGTGCAGCAGTCGCAACTCGAAGAGAACAAATCAAGCGGTGGGTGGACTACTATGATGGTTCTGACAGCGCTGTCAAGAAGAACGAGCCGGCCGCCAAGAGGGTTCGTTTTGCGCCAGGAGTAGTCTTTCTGGCTGCTGCTCAGAGCGGTAGTATAGAAGAAACTGTGCGTTTGCTTGACAATGGAGCCGATCCGAACAGTTGTACTGCTGATGGGCTCACAGCCACACATCAGTGCTGTATTGATGGTAACTTGGAGATGCTCAAAGTTTTGGTAGAGCACGGTGCCGATGTCAATGCGAAGGACAACGAAGGATGGACTCCTCTGCATGCTACTGCGAGTTGCGATCGTGCGGACATCCTAGAATATCTCGTCGACAACGGAGCCGACATTACCATGATCAACAATGAAGGAGAGATCGCTCTTGATTTGTGTGATGAAGACAGCGAATGTCTGGGAATTCTAGAGAAAGCGGCGGAAGCTCAACACCTAAGTATGGACGAGGCACGAGACGCGGAGAGACGACTTTTGCTCGCACATGCCAGGACATTTAGGGATGACAAAGAAAATTCGTTTGTCGAGTCGATGTTCGGCGCCTCTCCTTTGCATGTCGCGTGTGCGAAGGGCTATGACGAAGTCATTCGAACCCTCCTCCAAACTGATGTGGATGTGGATGCCAAAGACGACGATGGCTGGACTCCTCTCCATGCTGCTTCGCACTGGGGAGAGAAAACTGCTTGTGAATTGATGGCCGGTGCAGGTGCTGACTTTGATATCAAGACACAGTCGGGGCAGACTGCCATCCAATTGGCCGACTCCGATCTTGTTCCCTTTCTTGAGAAGCTTCGGAAGACTCAACCGCCAAAGAAGTCGGCGACGACGCGTGTAGCAGCCGAGCCTGCGGACGACGGCAAGCCCCGCCTGGATAGGCGCCGAAGTTCCTATTCGCGGTCTCGAAGCGGCAGCTCAAGCAAGCTGGACATATCGATAGAGCGCTCGGCTCTCTCAGAGTATCGCGCCCAGTTGCACGACAACGACACGAAAGCGACAGAAAACTCTGACAAGGCTACGAGGCAGTCGAATGCTGTCGACGCGGAAGCAGTGCCGCTCAAGCCACCGTCGTTTTCTCCCAAACCACCTTCCGCGGTTACGACGACTGCAGCGGAGACTTCCGCCACGTCAGAGAGCACTCCAGCTTCGACGTCTCCCGCCACTTTCCCATCGACTGCTGGATCCAGGTCAACGGCTTCTGACGGTTCATCATCGCAGTCAACAGCCACAACCAGAAGGTCTTCTATTCCTGATGGTAAAGCGGCTGAGACTGTCCCACTTTCAGCTGGTGTTGGCCGTCGCCCAGGCTCTGAGTCATCTTCAAAGCCAACACCAGTGCTATCAAGACTGGACAACTGGAATGAGCAGCAGTGCTCAAGTGGGAAGCCCTCCTCTTCTTCTAGCAGCAGTTCTGCTGTTGGGAGATCATCAGTGGCAGATCGCTTAGCCCAGTTTGGTGGAGGTCGTGTTTTGCCTGGTACCTCGTCTACAACTGTTGCCACAGTGGCTGAACCAACATCTAATGCCAACACGGTGTCGACGTTGGCAAAGCCAGACACCCCTGTTGCCAGTGCTGAAGCCGAGCCTGAAGCTGTTCGTCGATCTCGTGCACGCCGATCACGAGAAAACCGTCGTGTGACGCAGCATGTTCGGCGGGAGGATTTGTTGCAGGCCACCGGTAGCCCCTCGCCCGAACCAGATGCAGATACAGATAAAGCTGGTGAGGACTCGTCACAGCGTCCCACTTCGTTATCTACTCAGGTTACGATCACAGCCACCACGCCTCCTCCGGATCCGAGCTCAAACGATGCTGGGGCTTCATCAGAAAAAGGTATTGATGATAGTGCTTCTTCTGTTCCCGTGTCTGGCGCCTTAGCTCGGCCTCGGCATCGTCGAAATCGGGCCAAGAGGCGCGCAACCGGCATAATCTCATTGACCGAGGAGGTTAACTCAGACAGCGACGGGGAGGCGGACAACACCTTGACGCCGTCTCCTTCAATCAGCAACAGTGTAAAGGTGTCGGCTGCTCTTCCGAACTTGAGTGTTGATAACCCTGACTCGTCGCATAAATGCAGGTGAGTGGATAGGTGTTGAGTTGTCATTGTGCTTCTCCCACCCTTTCAGTCTTTTTGCGTAGTTTAGTTGTAGTGCAGTGTGGGTGTTGGGTTGGTTCAATTCATGGTAATGGCTGGTCCTTCTATGTTGCCTGTGTTTCCCCAGTGATTTAAGCGGGTTGTGATTGCTGTCCCTCTCTTTCTAGTGATAACTCACCGGGACAAAGATTCCAGTTGTTAGATCTCTCTTTCTCTCTCTCTCTCTCTCTCTCTCTCTCTCTCTCTTTCTTTCTCTCTCTCTCTGTCTGCCCGTCTGTTCTTCTCTCCCGGCTCCACCCAGCCTTGTTTCTTTCTTCAATTTGCTTATATACATGTTTGATTCCCTCCTCATTGCTGTGTCGCATTGTTAGAATATTAGCTGATAAACCTGCCTGAAGGCAATCCCACAACAACCAACACTTGGGTACACAGACACAAACAGATCTAATTTTGCCCAACGTTTGGCCATCAACAGCATCATAAGTTGTAAAGCATGGAAAAAAACTGGAATGGTAGGTTAGAAGCGGTAGAAATGGTGGTTAAAGCTCATTAAAAGAATGTTCGACATGATCAAATGCAGTGTAGCGACACACATTTCCACATTTGCATGTGTGGCTGCTGCTGCCACAGGGTGCCAAGTTGCAGTTGAACCCAAGAACGCATGTTGATTGATAAAAATGGCTCTCGCTGGATTACAAACTTCGCCGATGGGAGCACCAAGAACGCGATGTACCGGTGATCTTGTACGAATGAGGTAGTAACCAGAGGAACCTACTGGAAGGCCCTGGTCATCAAGATAATGTGCTTCCAGTGGGCCATTTTTGGTGTCAGTTTGGTCCAGGTCAATCTTTCAAAACCTAAAAGTGAGCACAAATATTCAGGACTGCCTAGAAATTTTCAATTGGTGTTCGGTCATGACTCATTAAGTGTCGAAAGATTTATTCCAAAGACGCTTCGGCGTCCTATGCAGTTTAATGAAATGAAGAAATTTTCAAGGGGCATTCTCTGAGAGAAGAGAAACAGCTTTATGCTCGATCCCTATGACTTTCCACCTGGATTGCCAAGGATTTTGCACCAATCTGCTATTATGTTAGTATGGAAATGGAAATTGAGAGAAATCACACATGTGCATTTCTGTGTGCGAAAGCAGTTATCTGTCAGATGATGAACCGGGGCTCGCGCTGGGAGAATAGATGGCTCGAACTCCACACCATATCACTGCGTAGCAATGGCAAATCATGTGACAAATGGTGGTGGTAGATTTGTGGGGTGAGGGCACTCATCCCACTGTTTGGTCAAGAAGGTAGAACATCAGGGAGAGACGTTTCTGACGGGTATCCTGCTGGCCTTAAGTAGAACCGTATAATTATACCGTAATTGCACAATTTTTGCGAATATACAGTTTTCACAAATCTCTCCTAAGCGGTTTCACAATGATAAATTTTCGCAAATAACTGAACTTCGCTGTACTGCAGTACCACCACAGTTTTTTTTTGTGTCTTTTTGTACGCCCGACTAGCTCAGGTTCGGATTCTGAGGCCATCCGCATAATTCTTTGTGCACCTTTATAAAGTCGGGGCAGTAGTGTTTAGCACCTTCAGTTTCAAATGGGCCTACTGAACAACAGATGGAATAGGCCGTTGCATTGGTTGCATGCCTACCTGCTGCTTTTGTTTCAAAGATGTCACAGTTAGCAAATGTCTCCTTCCACTTTTTTTTTTTTTTTCACAAATTGAGGGCATTTGGGAAATTTGCGAACATGATTTCCGTATGAAAATTATTTTGCAATTACACAGTTGGCAAGAGCAGGTGACAGGTGAATAGACGGGGGTAGGAGAGGCCTAGCATTCTTTTTTCTACTAGCTTTGACGATTCTTTTGCCGTTCCTTTCTTGCTGTTTCTGTCCTTTTTTGCCTTGCCACTGATGATGCCATTAAAATGTTTGCCAAAATAAGGTCTTTTTGTGTTCGTCTGTTTAAGTGTCTGTTGTTGTAGGACGTTGTAGGATTGCCTTTGGGCAATTGTATGAGCTAATCTTCTTACTGTTCTGTCCAGTCTCTTTTGTTGTGTCTCATTCATATTGTTTGTCATACCAGTCATTTTCCAGATTCCTGCTTTGGACCTTATTTGAAAAGGGCAGTGTGCGTGTGCGTGCGTGCGTGTGTGTGTGTGTGTGTGTGTGTGTGTGTGTGTGTGTGTGTGTGTGCGTGTGTTTGCTAATGAGGGAAGGAAGAATGATATTGCAAACAATGAGACAGAGAAAGAGAGGGAGTGAATCGAACAACGTTTCGCCCATCGGGGCTTCATCTGGTCATGATAAGAGTGTGTGTGCATGCATGGGATTATATCGGTAAGGAAGAGGGAGAGGTGTGAGGAGGGTGGCACTAAGGGGTAAGAGGAAGCATGTTGAGAGGTGATTGGAGCGTAGTTAGGCTGTGCATGGAGGCAAATCACATAGGGGGAGTGCATGGGTAGAGGTGCTAAAGGAGCAAAATATCCAGACCATTGTTCGACGTTCGATTCACTCCCTCTCTTTCTCCGCCTCATTGTGTGTGCGCGTGTGTGTGCGCGCGCACGCAGTATAGAATGTGCATTCAGCCAGATTCTCCAGGAGTAGCACTCGTTTTGTGGCTTTGTGCCGCCTTGGGATGTGGATTTGATGAATTGCTATCCTTCACTTTCATCATGTAATGTTGGATAAAATCCTGGCTAGTCATTGTGCATATCTGACATGCCACTTTTTTCTTCCTTCTTTACTGTTTGGCTCTAACTTTGATTGGCCTGTTTTCTCTGCAGCTGCTCCTCGCGTTTACTAGATTTGGAGTCGCAGCTTACAAGTATGACAGGACAATTCCAAGCGGACAGACAACGGATGGCGAGCTTAGAAAGAGAGCTGAAGCAGCTGAGGGAAGAGAATCGTGCCTTGATTCGTGTTATCGCTAAATTAAGTCGATCATCAACTTGAGTCTTCTTCACTCGATGTCGTCCATTTCTCCGCTTGGTCTTGTCTTTGAGAAAGAAAAAAAGAGCTGCCCAATAGTTTTGTCTATTTATTCGAAGATTGTTTCCTTATGGCTACATTCGGTCACCCCTGTCAGATTTTTTTCTTATCATTTGCCTGGCTGTTTAGTGGATCAGATTGCTTCTCGTCCTCCCCTCTCGGAATACCTTGGACCCATTTCAACACTCTCCTCCCTTCTGTTTTTTGTTTCGTCATTTCCCTTTTCGTTGACAGTTTCCCATAAACTTGTATGCACGAATATCAGGCCGTCTTATATCTTCTTTTCAGCCAGTTTATTGCCCCCACTCTGGCAACTGGTCGCCATTTTGTGAAGAATTTTAGAATTTTTTTGGAGATTTAAAGGAACAAATGTTGACTATTGAGAATGTTGCCATTGGCTGGTGGTGTGAAGTAATGCTGTGTGCTGTCTTTTTGATGCACTTTGTGGGCCATGTCTTAGATCACTGTCATTGGCGGCAGCTGTCATGTGTAACAACAACGAACATGTTGCTTATAGACAATGCGGATTGTAAAGGAAAGGATGGTTGAGGTGAAAGGGAGTTGCTTGCTAGCCTGGTGCACAAATTGGGGCACTGCCGAAATTAAATGGTAGTCCTACCCCCTTTGCTATCTGTGGAACTACGTCTGTCGCACATTGGGCTGTGCAATGTAAAGACCACCTATTCTGTAGGTGAATGCTGGTAACTAGATCCTTATATCTGTTCGTTTTACTTAGATAGGATGAAGAAAACTGGTGGATCGAAATTTTAGTGCGCCAGTCTCTTCAATTTACATGATACAACCGGTCCATTTGGGGGATTGCCTCCTCTGGGTGCTATAAAATGCAGTGTCTCAAATTTTGAACTTGAAATGTAAGTGTGGAGAAATTAAGCCATATTTGGGCATACATTGGTTTGCTCCGTTTAGAATAACTTGAGACAGAGGAAGAAACTCAACTATTCTTGGCACTGTTATGACTATGGTTGAGATGGTGTAGAAAATTTGAAGTTGAACCGCTACTTAGCGGCTGAGCAATGACGAACTAAAATCAGGGAAGCAGGTTTTGAGAAAATGGAGTGTAATGTTCCTGCCTTTTCAAATCCTCGGGCGTCAATGGCAATTTCTTCAACTTGCCATCAAATTTCTGGCATGAAAATTATGCTACAGAAACTTCATGCTTTCTCAGGTGCTTTCCAGCGAAAAGTGTGAAATCAGTCCCCAAGAGGGTAGAACTACCATTCGGAGAAGGCCAATAGTTTGCAGTTCAGAAGAGCAGCTGTTTTAAAACGAGCAATCGTTTTCTCTGTTGTTCCCCAAGTATGGAGGAATCATGCATTCAAACACACAAGATTGAGGCAGAAAATGTTGATCTCAAATCTTTACTTCAAATTGTGAGTGTTCAAAGGAAGACTAAATTCGAAGACATGGGCAAGAAAGATGTCAAGAAACACTGAAACATGTCTACACCTTTGTCAGTCGTTAAGTCCTCATCGGGCCTTCACATTTTTCTTGGCTGGAGTCTTTGAAGTATTTTGCCTTTTTGCTTTGTGACTTGAAGCTCCGAAGTACACAGTGAGGGTGGAAATGCCATTAGGTTTTGCTTGATCAAGTCATCAAAGCTCCTTGCGTTTATCTCAAACAGATCAAATCATCAAAGCTCCTTGCGTTTATCTCAAACAGATCAAGTCATCAAAGCTCCTTGTCTTTATCTCAAACAGATCAAGTCATCAAAGCTCCTTGTCTTTATCTCAAACAGATCAAGTCATCAAAGCTCCTTGCGTTTATCTCAAACAGATCAGGTCATCAAACCTCCTTGACTTTATCTCAAACAGATCAGGTCATCAAAGCTCCTTGCATTTATCTCAAACAGATCAAGTCATCAAACCTCCTTGACTTTATCTCAACCAGATCAAGTCATCAAACCTCCTTGACTTTATCTCAAACAGATCAAGTCATCAAACCTCTCTCCTTTGTTTGTGTATTGTACTTTTTCATTTTGTTTCGTTGGCTGAAACCAATCAAGAGCAATTTCAGACGATCGGCAAATTCATGTCACTCCCTCTTCTTCAGTTCAAAGTCTTCATATCAGTTTAGCATCTTATTGTCTGGTGGACTTTGGGACCATTCAAGCTAACAGTGTGTGCTTGAGGCAGAGAAACTGATCGCCAGTGAAAACAGTAGCTGCTCGAAAAAAAAAAGAAGGGGGGAGGGGAACGGCTAAAGCCAGTACATTGTTAGTAACAAGTTTTTATGTATGTGGATTGCACAATTCTATGATGCTATTTTCTGAAATGGATAATGGTCTCAGGGAGGAATCAATGTCACCGTGGATTTGTAAGAAGTGTGTGCGTACGTGCGTGCGTGTGTGTGTGTGTGGTAAAGAATATTGTATAGTTGGACTAGGATAAAAGGTGAAATACGATTCGGTTGTCAGTATGCAAAACAAAAAAATTACGAGAGCAGCAGAAGGCCCGTTTCATTAGTTGAGGCGCTGCCATCCTGATGCAAGAAAAAGAATCCTACAAGAAACCTAGATATTTTTATGCCCACCTGTTTTGGGACCAATCTCAAGACAGGATGGGGCACTAAGAGATGTGTGTGTGTGTCTGTGTGTGTCTGTGTGTGTCTGTGTCTGTGTGTGTC